>JAAGEH010000040.1:1474317-1638744 GCA_011751065.1 Lasiurus cinereus
GTGTGTCAATTAGTTGTGCAGCTACCCCTGAAACTTGGGGCTCCTGAGGGACCCTTCATCATGCCCACTTAACTCTACCCCAATACCCAGGTGCTTGGAACTCTACAATGAAAGATTCATGGTTTTGGAGGAATCATTCCTTTCACTGGGCATTTTTAAAAATCAACATCTCCCCAAAAAGAACAAGCTTCCTCTCTCACTCCTACCTTAGCATTGTCCTGTCTGGCAGGTGATTTTCTCTGGCACAAGTGACCCCAGCTTTAAGAGGTCACAAGCTATCTGCTTGTAAAGGAGAGTGTCTCCTAAGAAGGTAGAAGAAAAGTAGACTTGACCACTGGGCACAGATTCCCCCTCACACCCATGGAGCAAACACCCATTCCTTTCATGGATGAAACTGGATCAGCATAAGGTAAAGATGGCTCCTGGTTCTCTAAGTCTACAAGCCTAGGTTTGAGCTCTCTTTCCTCCTGATGGGGAGTGCTTAGTTTTAGAAAAACAAGGAACTTCAAAAGGCAAATTTCCAAGCTTATTACCCAAGTTTAATCTTTTTTTTTCTGATGCTTTACAGCTAAAGTGCTAACAAATCTTATTTTTATATTGAATTACTTGGCAGGAAGTTTGTTATTAACCCTGGTAAGCTTGAAATTCAAGAAAAAATCTATCTCATTTTAAAAAAATATATTTTTATTGCTTTCATAGAGGAAAGGAGAGGGAGAGAAAGAGATAGAAACATCAATGATGAGAAAAATCATTGATTGGGTACTGGTAGCCCCACACTGGGGATCAAGACCACAGCCCAGACATGTGCCCTGACCTGGAATCAAACTGTGACCTCCTGATTCATAAGTTGATGCTCAGGCACTGAGCCATGCTGACCAGGAATGTCTCTTCCATTATTGATTTAAAAGAAATACCAGCACTTACTGGAAGCAAAGGCCTGGCTACAGTATGACAGTACAGTGGTACCTCGAGATACGAGTTTAATTCGTTCCATAACCTTGCTCATATATCAAGTTGCTCGTATCTCAAAGCAAATTTCCCCATTGAAATCAATTGAAATGCCGTTAATCCGTTCCAGCCCCCAAAATGCCACCCCAGTTGTTCTTGTTACGTGTTTTTGAATAAGAAAAATGTATTTATAAATGACAAATATTGTATAAAAACATAATAAAAGAGAATGTAAAGGAATAAACTGGTTTTATAAAGTGTATTTACCTACTAGTTACACTCTTAATGCTACACTTTATCCCTAAACTGAATGTAACTTAACTAATCTTCACTGAACTTAATTGCTACTGGTCTTTGCATTTTTGGCCGATTTCAAAAAAAATGTGTCCAACGAGGTTTGCCTCTTCCTCCCTTTCAGAATGTTTCTGAAATGGGTGAAGCAAGTTTCATTGAACAGCTCTGATGCATGACCAGTAGCAACTTTTTCGGGGTGTTTCTTTTCCACGAAGTGTGACACCCTCTTCCACATTCCTAAGATCTCCTTTATCTCACTTGTGGAGATCTCCTCCACCTCTAGCTCCTCCTCGAAACCAATTTCTTGGAGAACCTCCGCATGTTGCTGAGACTGCAACTCTTGTAACTCCTCCGTGGTGAGTTACAGAGAGTGCTCCTCGACGAGCTCATTCACGTCTCTCTCATCCACCTCCAGGCCCATGGATTTTCCCAGAGACACTATCTCCTCCTCCACTGGCACCTCGGGTTCGATTCCTTCGAAGGTCCTTTCGGCTACAGCCTCAGGCCACAGCTTCTTCCATGCAGCGGTCAAAGTCCTCGTTGTAACACCCAGCCAGGCCTGATCAATAATTCTGAGGCATATCACGATGTTAAAGTGGTTCTTCCAGAACTCTCGAAGGGTGAGGTTTGTGTTCTCTGTCACCTCAAAGCAGCGCCGGAACAGGTGCTTGATGCACAGCTTTTTAAAATTAGAAATCACCTTCTGATCCATGGGCTGCAGGATAGGAGTGGTGTTAGGAGGTAGGTAGACAACCTTTATAAACTTGAACTCTTCGAGGGGTTCATCTTCGAGGTTCGGTGGGTGAGCAGGAGCATTGTCGAGGACGAGGAGGGCTTGCATGGTTAGGTTGTTTTCCTGTAGATATTTCTTAACAGAAGGGCCGAAAACCAGGTTTACCCACTCCACAAAGAACTGCCTGGTGACCCATGCCTTTGGGTTTGCCCTCCACATAACTTGCAGTTTATCTTTTAAAATCTTATGTGACTTAAAGACTCTGGGGTTTTCCGAATGGTATAGGAACAGAGGCTTGATCTTGCAGTCGCCACTCGCAATGGTGCACAGTGCGAGAGTTAGCCTATCCTTCATGGGTTTGTGGCCTGGCATGGCCTTCTCCTCTGCCATTATAGAAGTCCTATTCAGCATCTTCTTCCAGAAAAGCCCTGTCTCGTCACAGTTGAAGACTTGCTGGGGGATATAGCCTTTGGCTTCTATCATTTCGGAAAAAGTTTTGAGGTAATCCTCAGCTGCCTTCACATCCGAACTTGATGCCTCACCATGCCTGACCATGAAGTGAATGCTGGACCTTTTCCTGAAGTTATCAAACCAGCCTCTACTGGCTTTAAATGAGTCTTTCAATGCTTCGTCCGTGGAAGTGCGTGGGGTCTGCTCCAGCAAATCACCATAAATCGCTCTCGCCTTCTCGAATATGATGCCCTGTGTTAATGTATCTCCTTTAAGCTGCTTCTCCGTCACCCACACCATCAGTAGATTCTCCATCTTTTCATGGAGAGAGCTACGGAGCTTAGAAATTATTGTAACGCCCTTAGCTGGTGTTATACCCTTTATCGACTCCTTCTGTTTAAGCACAGTGCATATCGTTGAAGTACTACGTCCGTACTGCCTCGCCAAGTCAGCCACTCACACACCTTGCTCATATTTTTCTATGATTTCAAGCTTTAATTCAATAGACATCATCCTTTTCTGAGTCCTGACCTTTCTACTTGCTTTCTTCGGACCCATGGTTATAAAAAGAAATATGATAAAGTATGTAAATGCACAAAAGATGCTTCGACAATGAGGTAAACAAGCACACTGACTGAGGCGTGGGAAACTATGAGATGCTCAAGTCGTGGTAAACTGGTGGGTCGTGTGCAGCCGGCCGATCCTCGCGATTACTCGTATCTCAAATGTCGCTCGTGTTTCAAAGCAAAAAATTGCTCACTTCACGGCTCGTATCTCAAAAATCTCGTATGTTAGGGCACTCATATCTCGAGGTACCACTGTATCTGATTAAGGTGCATAAAAGATGATACTAAGGATACAGGAAGCAGAGCAGATGTCCACTGGCAATCTGGAAAAGAAATTCTGCAGCTCCTTCATCTCAGGTCCATTCAGACCATTGGGAAGAGGAAAGGTGAGTTTTTGATAAGTCCATCCTATTAAATAAATGAGCATAGCTCACACAGACACCATTATTCTCTACATTTTCTGATGTAAAGGAAATCTTTGTAAAACTTGATATTTATGTCAGCTACATTTTTCCTATTTTAAAACTCAGAGGGTTGGCCACTGAATTAACCTATTTGAGTGTGGGTAAAGGAGTAGTCTGGGTAACAACTGTGAGGCTTTGACTGTCAAGTTAGGATATTGTGCTGATTGGTGAATGTTTATCTGGGTTCCTCAGAGTTAAACTCTCTCTCTCTTTAAGAAAATACATTTTTACTGATTTCAGAGAGAACGGAAGAGGGAGAAAAAGATAGAAACATCCATGATGAGAGAGACTCAGTGATTGGCTGCCTCCTGCAGTCCCCACACTGGGAATCCAGCCCACAACCCAGGCATGTGCCCTGATTGGGAATCGAACTGTGGCCTCCTGGCTCTCAGATCGAGGCTCAACCACCAAGCCATGCTGGCTTGGCTAAACTCTTTTAGTATATGCTCTAGTTGCACCAGTCTAGTTCTGTTCATAATTCCTGTGCTATTGCTCTCATAGTCACACAGGCCTATGGGAGTTTCCTGCACTGTTTTCTTGGTTTCCCTTCCACATTATATTGCTAATCAGTTCCAAAATCCCTCAAGATTTTTCTTCTCTAACAAGAAATGTTTACCTTGACAACTACATTTGCAGGCTATGTCTTCCAAAATAGACTTAATGAAGAAGGAAAACAGAAAGATAAAGGGTATTGAAGGACTTCTTACCCAGCTGAAGATATTTTATTTTATTTATTTACTTTTAATTCTTTGTTGTTTAAAGTATTACATATACTCTTTTTTCCCCTTTGGCTACCCCCACCTTTCAGCACATGCTCCCACCCCTCTAGTGTCTGTGTCCATGGGTTATGCATGCATACAAGTTCTTTGGTTGACCTTTTATCCCCCACTCCAACCTTCCCCTCCCTTCCCTCTGAGGATTGACAGATTGTTTGATGCTTTTACTGGAGATATTTTTAAATGTCAAAACACAAGGGACAAACTGCTAGAGAAGGGAGCCAGGGAGAAAAACATGAGGGGGCTTAGTGGGAGGCCACAGATGATCATGACCATACAGGACCAGGATCTGACACTACAGACAAATCCTGAGCTTCCCATTCTCAAAATGAAGATAAAAACAAACAAACAAAAAAACCTTCCCCATTTTGTCAGAATGCATTAGATAAACCTTTGTATGCACTGGGACCATTATTAGTCTTTGCAATCAAAATTCTTTTTTTTTTTGTCTGTATGTTTCTTGTGTGTCTAGAATAAAGTTTTTAATTTGAAATTTATTCCATCTTTTTACTAAGAGGTTATGAGAAATAATCTTACATTTCCAAACTTATTCTGTATAATTCTTTCACTGGTCTTCCTGCATTCAGAGGGCAGCAATAATAAAAAGTAAAATATCTGAGTATGTAGAATAGTTTCTGAAACAGCAGTCCTAAACATGCCACTCTCCTGCTCAAAAACCTTCCATAAGGCTCAGCTTTCCCTTTCTGACTTTTTCTTTTATATTTGAACTAAGTGACTTCATGGTTTCTCAAGTTTACTCCTCCCACCATCCTATTTCAAAGTCATCTGTCAGCATCTGCTAATTCTTTCAGGTCTATGTTCTACACACTTCTTGATTCCTTCTCCTTGGTTGCAAACTCTCCCTCTTTCTATCCCATTAGAAAATGTGCAGGTGTGTGTGTGTGTGTGTGTGTGTGTGTGTGTGTACGTGTGCACCTTAAAAAATTATTTTTAGCCCTAGCTGGTTTGGCTCAGTGGATAGAGGATCGTCCCTTAGACTGAAGGGTCCTGGATTTGATTCCTGACAAGGGTACATACCTTAGTTCCAGCCCTTTGTCAGTGCTGTTCTTTGCAAACACCATCTCCTATTTGGTAGGTTGTCTTTTGGTTTTGTTGGTGGTTTCTTTGGCTGTGCAGAAGTTTTTTTAGTTGGTATAATCCCATTCATTTATTTTTGCCTTTACTTCCTTTACCTTTGGGATCAAATTCATAAAATCTTCCCTAAGACCAGGGCCCAGGAGTTTAGTACCTGTACCTACATTTCCTCCTATGTACTTGTTCTGCCTTGTAAATTATTTGTGCATCAGCTCTGCCTATGTCTGAGTGTAAACTCTTCCCAGAGCAAAGGCAGGCACCTCCATTATCTGGTATCCTCAGCAGGCTCCACTACTGTAGGCTGCTCAACTTTGGTGACACTCAATGCCTATCTGCTGAGTCCATTTCTCAAATTGTAACTGGGTGGGGACCTCATCTCTCTATGTACTCCACTTCAAAAGTAAGAACTGTCAGTTGATAACTTGAAAAGTACATTTAAAAAAGAGGGTATTAACCCTGAACAAATACAGAAAACATCCTGTTATCCATCTCCTGGGTATATTCACAAACCTGGACCAGCCCAAATCTCACCTTCCAATACTCTGACTTCTCTATACAGGGTGGGGCAAAGGGTTACCGTTGCTTGTATGGAAAATAATACAATAATTAATGAATAATAACAAAAATAAATTCTTTTCATGTGCTCACAATTGTAAACCTACTCTGGCCGCACACCCTTCTATTTTAAAGGCTGAGACATGCCATTTTAAAACAAAGAATCTGGGGCAGGCAGAGGGGATTGAATTTGGGCGTAATGGGAAAGGACTGGTTAAGTTCTCCTTAAGAAGAACTTGACTGAGCTGGAGTAATCCCAGATAGCTATCAGTGCCTTTTATATTCAAGATATCGCCACTGACTGTGTTGCTAAATATGTGCACGAGGAAGACTGAAAAGACCAATGTGACCAGCTGTATTTTCTGCAGTGCATTTGAATGAAGGCTGTTCTTTCCCGAGCAGCTGTAGAGGCTGTTTGCTGAGCTTGTTGCTATTTTTGATTCTGCTTCTTCAAAAAGAAAAGGAAAACAAGAAGGAAAAGTCACACCATCTCTGGTAACCCCCATGTCTAGCTGCTCTCTGTGCACCTTCCCTGGGCTTGGACTATACTCAGCAAATACTCCTGTTTTCTGTTCCCTATTTTCAGTTCAATCTATTGCAGGTGCTGATTATGGAACCCACAGTTGCACATTAGCATCACATGTACAGCAGCAAAGAAGTTGCAAATAGTGTTTCAGGAGAGCAGGTTCACTGGTGGAATTCCAAGTCTTCATTTTTGCTTTTGATTTTTTTGTTCCCATCTAGCAGTTTATTAATGGGTATTGGCTCCTGGGTAACACTGCTGAAGCTGCCCTAAATGATGCATGTGAAGTCTGAAGTGGATCCAAGCCTCTCAGCCACAGGGATGTAAACCCCGGCAGCTGTCAGCACTTAGATCTTCTGCAGCTTAACTCCTCATGTCACCACAGCCCCTCCGCCCACATGGCCACCATCTTTATTGGTGTCGGTCATCTGCTTTTTGCACATCTTGACTCCCAGGAACACAGTTTGAATATGCCTTTGGGATCTTAAATGGTGAAGGAAATCTCTGGGTTTATGTAGATGGACACAGAACATCTATTTCCTGCCGGGTTACTGTCCCTTATTGCAGGAGTGATCAACAGAATGCAATGTCTTGCATAATTCTCCAGACTCTAGACATTTATGCCTTTGGCGTACATTCATTGACATTAAAGGCCATATATTCCTTCCTACCTACCAGGTCCTCCTGTATCACTAGAGTACTATGTTCATTGGAGTCCGTTACCCATTAATTAGACATCTCAAATGTTCCCTGCTGTGACCTTCACATACAGCTTCAATGTTCTTCTCATCTATTAGGGACATCCTCAGGTAAAATAAGAACTGTCTAATATTTCCCTCTAAACAGGATTCAATAGAAACTATTATACAATTTATAAACTGTCCTAAGGTCTGATGTGAACATAGAAGATCCTCCAAAGTCAATCTTGGTTCTTTCAATCTTGGTTCTTCTCCTCCTCATGGTGAGAGGCATGGTGCTGGACTTCCTTATTGGGCTTGATGACTAGACTTCCTCACTGGGCTTTGCCCCTTGTGAGCTTGTGTCCTGTGGAAGTGATGCACCTTCTCTCATCTTCTAAATTATCCATATAACCAAGGTAATAGTAGTAGTTACATCATAGGATTGTTATGACAAATAAATGATTCCTATATGTGCAAACTATACTAACATATGTAAGAAATGAAGCTATGGGAAATTCTCACTCATATACACAATTTTGTATATCACTTATAAAACCTATAAAATTGATGAAATCCATAGTTTATAGAATGTTTTAATTGGCCAGATTCTTGCCATCACTGGAAAGTTGACAGATGAATTGTTTGGTCAGTTTTTTTATGATCCTCTCTTCTTTCTTGTGATCACGATAAGGATGTGAAAGCCTTATCTTTCTTTGGCAATTTAAAGGTCATGGGACAAAATATGTAGAATATTTAGGCCTCCCCTCCTACCAATTATTTAAATTACTAGAGGCAGATTGTCTAAGTTTTGGAACCAGTTCCTATTGTATAATAGTCCTTACTAAAATACTAGCATGCATTTTAATCAAATTTCAGTGAGCATTTTTAAATATGCTTGAGTCTACTGTTTTCTTCATGTGCTTTGTCATAAGTCAAATCAATGAATTACATGTCAGCATTTCTCCTTGGAATAGTGGTAGAAAAGTGTGTTCCTTATATTTTATGAACATAAATCAACTAGACTATTATGATCACTTAGATTAAAAACCCCACAAAAAAACAACACTCATGTTTATTAAATGCCATAACTATGAAATAAATAAGAATGACCTGATTTTGTACAAGCGAAAGGAATGTTACAACACTCTTCTTTGGGATTAGTATTGGTCTTTGTATTCATCAGAAGTTATAGATTAGAAGGGCTGCATAAACAATTTACCACAATCTTATAATTTTATCTATAGAGTACCTAACATTCAAAGAGGTGAAGGTCACAAAGCTTTTGACCCAGTTCACTGACCTTGACATTGCATGACTTAAGTCAGCAAAGTAGCCTCAAATAACTAATTCGAATGATTGCAAATTGAAATCTGGTACTGATATGTACTCACCAATATCTCTAATATATTCAGTGAGTAAATACATACAGTCCCAAGCCTAAAAATGATGAAGTAAATTATCTTCATTAAGTCTGATTTACTCAGAAATCTGTTTTTGTTTTGTTTTTCAGAAAAACATAAAATTTCACATGACTGACTATTTACCTAGCCAGAACATCAAAATCTATATCATTAGGTTATAGAAAAATTCTTTAATAGCATTTCACACTGGGAGAAGAAGCAAAATTTAAAATGTAGAAATTGGTCTTTTATTGGTTCTTATTGTTAATTTAGTGAGATTCAGTAAACTGCAGTTTGGACTGTACTTTAACTGAGATCAAAACCCACCTTTAGAATTTTGAGAATTGTCCTCAAGATGCCCACTATCACCTATGAATAACTTTCTAAGATGACTTGAAAGCTTGGTGACACTAAATGGAGATAGTAATAAATATCTCCCCAGGAATGTTTCTCTACAAGCCTCAGGCCAGCAGTAAGAATAAAAACACAGAGAATCTTTATATCTGAATGTTTAGATATCAAAATGTTTTGTCACTTGAGTATTTTTCCCCAATAGCTTATGACTGTTTTCTTTTTTAAAGTAGAAATTAGGAGAGACCGGTTTTGCTCAGTGGATAGAGCGTAGGCCTGCAGACTGAAAAGGTCCCAGGTTCGATTCCGGTTGGGGGCATGTACCTTGGTTGCAAGCACATTCCCAGTAGGGGGTGTGCAGGAGGGGGCTGATCGATGTCTCTCTCTCATCGATGTTTCTGACTTTCTATCCCTCTGCCTTCCTCTCTATAAAAAAATCAATAAAATATATTTTAAAAAAAGTAGAAATTAGAGGAATGTTCAGGGAGAAAGCACAGACCATTTGCAATAGGTCTGTATACACAATTGTATTTTGTCTTAGAGTGGAACTATCTTCTAAGTTATTTATAATAGCGAAACTATCTTATAAAATCTTCTATTTATTAATATATTTCCATCTCTACTTCTAAGCTTTCTAGCTTTCTTCACTATGTTAAAGATTCTTTTGATTGCAAGAGGTAGACACTCAATTAAAATTAGCTCAACTCACAAAAGGAAATTTTTTTGTTTGGGTTCCTAGGAAACCTAGAGGTGGATTTGGCCTTGGGCAAGGCTGGATCTAGAAAGAAAAGTAATATGATCAGGTTTTCTCTCTTTCTTCCTCTCTCAGCTTTCTCATATTTTCTTCTGATTATTTCCTATTGAAGATGTGCTTTCTCCATTTTGCCAGTGTACAAGGCAAGACAGAACCTTAGGTTCATAATTTTCCAACCTCTCTACTTAGCATCATTTGAATAAAGAGACTTCATCTCTTCCCAGTCCAAATATCATTCCAGGGAATTGATATATATTATATTAATCTATAACTGTAGATTAATAACTTGCCTGAGAGATGGGTTACTGTTACAGGCCCAGCCTGGGTCACATGCCCACCCTTCAGCTAAAGATTGAGTTTGGGACACAGTATGTGATGGCTCCATCAGCAATGGGGAATGGGAAGGAGTTCTGCAAATAGAGGGAGTGCTATAAATATAAGAAAAGGGGATGGGAGAATGTGCTAGTCATGCCAAAAATGTTAGCTACTATGGTTTGTCATACTTGGCTTTAGCTTTTTCAGCAGGGATAACTTAAAGATACATGAGTCAAAAAGGCATGATTTGCTTCTACTGATGACTGAGAAAATACCACCACTTCTGCAGCCTCAGGGTGGTTCTTAGCCATTGTCCTTTGCATGAGCCTTCCTCTCTGCCAGGAGTAAGGGTGGGTCCAGCTTTTTTGCCCAGGGACAGAAGTAGACTTCTGAGGTGTGGCTAAGATAGAATGGCTATCAATAAACAGGTCACATCATTACTAGAACACAGGCTTTGGTGTAAGCAAAGATAAAGGTTCAAATCCCAGCTTGACAATTCAGTTACTTGAGACCCAGACTTTCCTGAGCCTCAGTTTCTACCTCATTGGGTTATTGCGAAGATTTATTAAAATGATACCCATAAAGCATGTGAATAACATGCTGATAAGTAAGCTTTTAATAAGCAGCAGTCAGCATTATTATCAAGGATATTGTTTTTGTTATTTTCCTACCTTGACTTTTCAAGCCGTGAATGCACTGTAGCAATTTGAAATGTGGAAACCTCTTGAATTAAGAGCCCAATGTCACATTGGTATATACATGGTTGTATAAGCATACAATGCTCTCTCATACAAGAGCTTTGCATTTTCTCCTTTAGTCTTCAGAGGTTAATATCTGGTTTTCCTGTGAGGAAGATGAAGGTCAGTGGGAATGTGATTGTATAAGGTGACACAACTGGTAGTCTCAGAGATGGGATTCAGATGTTGGTTTTCAAGTCCAGATTCTGTTCAATATTAATTGTATCACATTTAAAGACCTATTTTTCTGAGAACCCAGCATGTGCCTCAATATGGCCTTGCTAATCAGATGGCATAATGGGCAAGAACAGTGGCCTGAGGAGACAGAGAATTCTCATTAGCTCACCAAGATTTTTAACATTTTGCCAGGGATTGTCTCAAAAGGTGATAATAGCTGGCAAGCTGTGACCTGTTGGAGAGAAAAGTTTTAAAAAAATAAAAAAAAAAAGGAAGAGAAGCTGAGTGAAAAAAGAAAAGGATGAAAGTTGGGTGAGGACAACTGAAGTCTGTCTGATTCAATGTATTCTACCTTTTGATGAAAGAAAAGAATTTAACCTTGCCCAAAGACAACAATGATTAGTTAAGTCTAAGAAAGGAGAAGCCATAATACCATTTTAAGAGCAACCTGAATTAAGTTTCTCTCTGAATATTTCATATTTTTGAACCTCAGAAAATGATGTTCTTAAAGATTTTTATAAATTCAAATTTATTTTGATAATTTCATTTACTATTATTTCATTTATTTCTCTTCTCCATACAAAATTCCTAAATTTTAACTTATTACTCATAATTTCACCTTATAAAACATTCTTTATTTAACATTGACCCAGGGATTTAATTCTTAATTAGTAGTCTAAACTCAAATTTTGAATTCCCGTAGTTTTCTGATATTCCTAGCTTCTTTTAGGGAATGTCTTTACAATCTCTTGAAGTGAGCAGAAAAGACATACAATAATACCTGAGCTTTGAAAAATGTCAACAGATACATCTATGAGAGGAAATCACAAACCTGTCATCTGGGCTCTTTTAAAAATTTATTTGTTTTCATTTTGATTTTTAGTCATTCTCTTCCTACCTACACAGGCAAAACCCAGAGAATATAAATGTGAGAACAAAAAATAATGTTATATAGCTTTCAGTCATTCATTTCATCAAATAATATTGTGCTGAAAAGCGGGATACAAGGCTTACATATATTATCTCTGAAGTGGGGCATTTCCACTCTAATATGGGAGAGGAGATATTGGCATACATATTGCTTTTCTAATAAATTCTTTCTTACTCAATTTATTGGGGTGACATTGGTTAGCAAAACCATACAGGTTTCAAGTGTGCAACTCAAAACATCATCTGCACTGCATTGTGCACTCATGGCCCCAAGCAGTCTCTTTCCTTCCCCATTTTTCCCCCTTTGTCTACCTCTACCTAACCCCCCTTTCCCTCAGGCTATGTTTCTGGTATTTTGCATTTGAGTGGAAAGGGATATGGGGAAAGAGCATTTGAGAGAAGGTAGCCTTGGGATTATCAGGCATGAGGAAAAGGCATTGCTGGTAAAGGGAATACTGTGAGCTAAAGGATACACCACAGGAAGGCAAGAGGGAGCAACCTGGCTTGCCTGGAACACAGGGATAAAGAGGAAAAATTTGGCTAGAAATTCATTGGAAATAAGATCATGGAGAGCCTCTAGTGTCAGGCTGAGGACTTTGGATACAATACATCTTATGCAGTAATAAATTTTCAAGAAGTAGAAAGATTCAAATTTGGTAACACACATTTTAGAAAGTTAGGGTTTCTATTACTCTAACATCTTAAAAAAAAACACAAAACACTATCAGGCTTCTTAAGTTGCTATAACAAAATATCACAAACTATTGGTTTAAATAGACATTTGATGGATGCCCTTTCACTGTATTCTCATATGGTTTTTCTTCAGTCCCTGTGCATAGAGAGAGGGCGAGAGATCTCTGTTGTCTCTTCTTATAAGGGCACTAAACCAGGACCCTACCCTCATGAGCTCATCTAACCCCATTTATCTTCCAAGACCCCATCTTTATATCGTCACATTGGGGGCTCAGGGATGGACATATCGACATGAATTTTGCAGGGACACAAACGTTCAGTCCCTAACACAGACCAATCCAAATAAAATAAATACAATTAATATAAAGATTAGAATGATTAGCTTTAGGTTGATGGCCTGCCTGGTAAGTGTCTGTGAACTTCCTGAATCATGACCTTCAGAGGAACCTGGCACCTAAGAAGGCAGAGTTGTGATTAAGTTGAGACTCCAACACTGAATAGGATCTTATTAATAGTGTTGCTTAGTTTTATTTTTCTATTAGTGCTTGCTACGTGAACAAAATGTAAAGTGCTGTTCAAATCTGAAATGTTCCTCTTCAGCTGTTCGCCTTGTTCAGTGTGGCCCTCAAATCCTCACTGCATCTCTCAACTTTCGTCCAAGAGGTTTATGAACTGGTAAGAAAGCTAATAGTTCAAGAACTAGCTCATTTGTAGAAAACATAAGGCAGGGGTTTTCTCTTGTCCTGAAATACACACATAATCTATCCAAAAAATGAAATAAATCTCATACCTGGGTGTGCCACGCTGGCACGGTCAAGGATGACCCTGAGTGGGGGTCGTGAAAGGCTTAGAAAAGACAGACAAGAGAAAGAAAGCTGGGTCTTGGTGGGACACTGCTCCTCTGAGAGACAGCAACTGTGCCCACAATCTATGTTTTTATTTTATAGCAGATGCCTTGAGGCAAAGTAAGGGCATGGTCACAATGTTTACAACATTCTACTGGGGTTTTGGTCCTACTCAATTACATGCACCTGATCAAGCTTTGTTTACTTGCAGCTTATATCACTTAGACATGTGGGGCCACATATTCAGACCACAGGTTCAAGCTTACAACTACAGCTGTTGGCTATCATTGTGCTGGGAGGGCCCTGCCCTCCAAACTGGGACTTGCACATGGCCATGAGAGGATTATGCCCTCTCATTAGTCCAAGGCTTGAATCTGTCTAAACATGTAGCTGCTTGCCACACCTGGGCTTTTTGCTTTGCTTTTATCTTCATCTCATCCCAGCACAACTTGCTCAAAATCAGAAAATAATCTGTATTTGAATGACATACAGGAGGAAAAGGAAGGGACTGAGCATTTCCCAAACACCCTTGCACTAGATAGTGCATTAGACATTTGGTACACGTTTTACTGAAAAGTGACAAAAGCCCTTGAGACTGTATAAATATCTCTACTACACTGATGGGGAAACTCATCAGAGAGATTCAGTGGATTGTCAGAACTCACTCATTGGTAAGTCACAAGCCTGCTGAGAGACCAGGGTCTTATGTGCCAGCAGATGTTACCCATACTGCTCCCCACAAAACTGTAACATTGAAATCTGTAGGATTTTAGTCACTTGAAATAGGTTGATTCTTAACAAGCCTTAGCAAAGCTTTAAATTTTCTCACAGATCAGAATGCCAATATCCTATCTAATAAAAGAGTAATATGCAACTTAACCATCACTCTGCTACACCCACAAGCCATGCCCACCAGCCAATCAGGAGTGAGTATGGAAATTAACCCCAACCAAGATGGCTGTGGCCACAGAGTGGGCAGAAGGGAGGCTTGGGTTTCCCCAGTGATGGAAGAAGCCAAGCTTTCCACATACCCTGGCGGGCCCAGGCCTCCACTCAAGGTTACAAATTTTCAAATATAGAAGATAAATAAATCCCAACAGAAATAGCTGCCACCACGGAGCGAGCAGGAGGCTTGATTCTATTCTAGGCTACAAAGTTTCAATTGTAGAAGATAAATAAATCCCAGATACCAGGGCATCCTCTTGGGTCACCGGGGGGCATAACCATCCTGCAAATCACAGGCCCCTCGCCCAGACTACCCCATGCTCCAAGGGAACCCCTACCTTGATTTGGGATACCATTCAGGGCAAACAGCTGGCCCCCACCCATGCACCAGGTCTCTATCCTATCTAATAAAAGAGTTATATGCAGATTGACTATAACACACAAGATGATTGCCCTCAAGTGGTCAAAGATCCTGCCCCCATGCAGACACAAGATGGCCACCACAAGATGACCAGCAAGGGAGGGCAGTTGGGGGGGACCCAGGCCTACAGGAGAGATTCTTTCCCGGGGGGGGGGGGGACTAGACCTCCAGGGGAGAGCAGTTAGGGGTGACCAGGCCTGCAGGAAATGGTAGTTAGGGACAAACAGGATGGCAGGGGATCAGTTAGGCATCAATCAGGCTAGCAGGGGAGTGATTAGGGAGTGATCAGACTGGCAGACAGAAGAGGTTAGGGGTAATCAGGAAGGCAAGCAGGTGAGTAGTTGGGAGCCAGCAATCCTAGATTGTGAGAGGAATGTCAAACTGCCCGTTTAGGCCTCATCCCAGAGAAGAGGGTGCAAGGTTGGGCTGAGGGACAACCCCTCCCCATGCATGAATTTCGTGCACTGGGCCTCAAGGACTCACATAAAAATAGAGCCAGCTAGTATGGCTTCAAGTGGTTGAGAGTTGACCTATGAACCACAAGGTCACAGTTTGATTCTTTTCAGGATATTGGCTGGATCCTCAGTAGGGGTGTGCAGGAGTATGGGAGCCCGTTTCCACATCCTGCGTGGTTTAGGGTTCCTGGATCAGGGTTCGGGTTCTGGAGGAGGCTGCACGCAAATGAAGAGAGAGACTAGAAAATATTAATTTGGCGATATTGGGGGGCCAGGTGGGAGCCTTCCTCTAGTGCAGTGGTTCTCAACCTGTGGGTCGCGACCCCTTTGGGAGTTGAACGACCCTTTCACAGGGGTTGCCTAAGACCATCGGAAAATGCAGATATTTACATCACGATGCATAACAATAGCAAAATTTCATGGTTGGGGGTCACCACCACATGAGGAACTGTATGCAAGGGTCATGGCCTTAGGAAGGTTGAGAACCACTGCTCTAGTGGAAAGGACTACCCCTTGCTCTGGCCTTTTTCTCCCTTTTATTAAGGCTTTGGGACACACCCATAGCGTTTAGGCAGGAAATTACAAGAACAGAAATTAACATGAAACAAACAGGTAGAGGCTGCTTCAGCTAACATGTTTCAACTAAACAGTGAGTGATTAACTCTGACCTTTTAGAGCAATTAAGGTTGACCAGCCTTCTGGTCTCCTGTTCACATCTATTAGGGAGACAATATTTGGTTTCCAGCACAGGAGGCAGCCAATTGATGATTCTTTCTCATCATTGATGTTTCCACCTCTCCCTTCATTCTTCTTTGATATAAATTTTTTAAAAATGGATGGAGTAGATTGTTGTGGGAACTTCATCAGGCCCACTGCTTCAACCCCAGTTATCACTGAGGTGTACTCAACCCTTGTGAGCACATTTTGTCTCCTCCAGGGACCCTAACATTCTCCAGTCAAGGGCCACTTCCTCCAGTCCTTGGTAGAATGCTTTTGCATGTACATTGGACATTCTGCAGCCAGGCAGTTTAAACCTCAGCTTCCTTTCTCACTCTTCTGAACTACATTTCAAGAAAAGTATATATTTTCCTTGCATTTTTAATAGCTATTTCATTATTCCTCAGTTAGTACCTGCCATTCACAAGCCAACTGATATCTTCAAAGAGCCAGATATTTATGCCTGCTATAGAATTTTAGACCGAACAAATATTTGTATAAAATAAAATAGATAAAATAAAATTTAATTTAAAAGTTCTCCATAAGAATCCTAAATCTTTCCCTTTTCTTCTCAAGACAGCTAACACAGCTGGGAGCAACAAGCAGGTTTTCAGGGGTATCTATTGCCTGTGTAGCTTGGAGAAAGTCATAGACAGCAGCCAGTGATTTTTTTCCTGGTGTGTAGGATGAATATTAGAAATAGCAATTTAGTTCTACTTCAGGGCATGAGCAGGATGGTTGGGTTTCAGGTGAACTGAGCATTCGTTCTTGCAATTAGAGAGTATATTTGCTAACTGCCTCTTGAATTTGTTGGGCTCTACCCAAGGCAAGCATGTTTGGATTTTTTTCTCCCCCACACAGATGATTAATGGAGCATGACAGTGAATTCCTTGTTATGAAGCTCTACCAGCGAATCTGCCTTTATTTTGTCCAGCACTTATTGTCTGTGTGCTTCTCTTTTTTCAAGTAAATTCTAATTTTATTTCCCAGATTTCCTCATGTGAATTTTAAGGGTATCATAATTATTTATGAAGAATATCAAAACAACACCTTACTAACATAGCAGAGTTTAAAGCTCTTTAATATGTAATCCATTTATGGGCAATATTAAGTACTTTAAAGACTGATGTGTAAGTAAAGAACAAATGGAGAGTCACGCTGTGAGTTTGTTGTCTGTGTATATTTTCGATATACTCAAGCTAGTTCATACTTAAATATACTTACTTAAATATATTGTATTGATTTTTTACAGAGAAGAAGGGAGAGAGATAGAGAGTTAGAAACATCGATGAGAGAGAGACATCGATCAGCCGCTTCCTGCACACCCCCTTCAGGAGATGTGCCCACAACCAGGATACATGCCCCTGACCAGAATCGAACCTGGGACCCTTCAGTCCACAGGCCGATGCTCTATCCACTGAGCCAAACCGTTTTTGGCTGATACTTAACTTTTTTATCTGAGAGTTTGTCCTTATACTTAGAAGCTGATCATCCATGTAGCTTTTAATAAGATGAATGAGTCATGACCATATGTGGACACACTTTTTTTTTCTCCAAAAATTCTTCATTATATCTATATAGATAAATGGAGCAATGCATTAAATTAATAATGTTAATAGCTGAACTGGACATTTGTTGGAAGGCCTCTTCTCTTCTTTCCATAAATTCCCAGCTGTGTCATTTGAATAGGATTGCCTTCATGCCCCACAGAAGTCAGCCTTAATGGCTCAATCGTGCTCCATTCATCCAGGATTATGATGAACACGTGTTGCAATTTGAGCCAATGAGACTGAGATGCTCACTGAGGCACCTCTGGAAAAGAAGCAACCTCTTTCTTTTGGGAGAGAAACTCTCTCCCAAAAGAGAGAGTTTCTTTCTCTGCATACCATGTATGGGTTTGAGGTCTGAGCTGCTGCAGCTTTGATATTATCAGAAAGGGAATGGGTCTGGAGATGATGAGCACACAGCGAGAAAGCCAATGCTGAGAGAACTTTAAAGAAAGCCTGCACTTAGCAACCTGGTACCTCTGGATCAAGCCTCTCCCAAAGCTAGGTCTATTATGATTTTATTGTTGTTTTACTCTTTACCCCAGGGTATTTTTTCCATTGACTTTTAGAGAGAATGGAATGGAGGGAAAAGGGGAGAGAGAGAAAGAGAGAGAGAGAGAGAGAGAGAGAGAGAGAGAGAGAGAGAGAGAGAGGAAAGAAGAGAAAAGAGAAAGAGAAAAAGAGAAAGAGAAGAGAAGAGAAGAGAAACATTAATGTGATAGACACATCAATTTGTTTACACCACACACACCCTGACTGAGGCTGGAGATCAAACCTGTAACTCAGGTACATACCCTTGACCGGGAATCAAACCCACAACCCTTCAGTGTGTGGGCCAACACTCTAACTGCTGAATCATACCAGCCAGGGCTCTACCATGGTTTATTACATTAATCAATATATTACCAGGTTTGCTCATACCAGCCTGCATCATGCTTTCTGTTTTTGGCAACCAAAGCATGCTAACAAATGCAATCTCCCAGATATCTAAGGAAGAGTCATACATCTATTTCATTTTAGTTGTAGTTTTCCTAAAGCTCTCCCTCTTTCTCTTTGGATCTTTCTATGTCAGAAAAAGCCTTCACTCTTAATTCAAATTTAAAAAATAATTTAGCCAAGTATACTGTGGCGTTCTTCAGCTGCCTCTTATAGAGTTTGAGAGTCTATCATTCAACAAGTGTTCATTGAACACATGCTATGTGACAACCACCCTCTTTTCAAAAATAGCATCTCCATTTTTATGATTTTATGATTTAACATCCACAGAGTATTTATTTTGAAGAAACTATTAGGCAGTTAAATATATGAACTACTGATTTAGCATAACCTCATCTTAAAGATTACAAACTCGAGGCTAAAGTCTCACAGTACATGTAAGGATTAGAAAGACATTTCTGGTTTTCTGACCTACTTTATAGTGGCATTTCATTATATTTTACTGCTTCTTCACATTGATTATTATTTATGATATTATTGTTTTTTTCTCAGGTTTTAATGAGCCAAATCACTTTGGTCTGCAAAAATTGAATCTGAAAGCTAACAAGAACTGACTTTTCTATGAGATTTCCAGCACTTCCTATTTTCAGGCAGGCTAGAAATACCCTGTGAACAGTCTTTTTCATAAGATTTGGCATCTGCTTCTTGCTATGATCAGAAATAAAAATTGTAGAGGTTTCAGAAAATTGAGTTGAAAAATATACCTGAAGTGTTCTACATACACCTGAGAACTTTCAAATATCAGACCCAGATACTGATATTACCCAAGTTCTCTTGATTTTTCCCTGTAGACCAATGTTTGTACTGACTTGAAAGTGTTCACAGCAGTCGTTTGCTTAATACAAAATTTATGTGTGATAACACTAATTTAAGAATTAAGATGAAAGAAAGCTTTTTTGCTCATGCACACTCAGGAATCATTATTGATTGACCATTTCTATAGCTGTACCCTTTCTCCCAACAGAAAGTCACCAGTTCTTCCTGGAAGTGCCTCTCCTTTTTTGGTGTGTCCTAATAAGTTATAACTCAAGTGGTTCCTTAAAGGATCCAAGTAGACAAATAATGGCATAATATTAGTTTTTAGAAATATAATTTCTGTAGGGCCTGGTACGGATCTTAACTCTGATCCTGGGAATATAGTCTTATTACTTAGTATCAGTACTCATTATATAAACCTCTTTGTTGTGACTAGCTGTGTGCATTACTGGTTGCATTACTATGCTTTCATTCATTGTATGTAATGTTAATTCTCTTCTTATTGTATTGAATTTTCATGTGTAAATAAACCCTGACTCATCTTATTTTTCATTATGGATAAAGAATACTTTCCTTTAGTAGTTATATTGTTTCTTGGGGCAAAGGAGCTGGCCTTTACCACGCCTGTCTGTCTAAGCAATGTGCTCATCCATTACAGATCAACAACATGCAGAATAACTGTACATATTTTGACCTTAAAACACATTCAGATATATTGTTTTTATTTTGATCAAGATTGAGGGTGGCAACTTCTATCTCTAATTTTAGAGATTGTCCTTGGATATTAGAGTTCCAGTCCATTAAGAAAGAGTATTTTCCAAGTTGTGTATATGAATAGAGTGTTGGGGAAATCAACTGAATGAATAACTAGGAAGGATTTATTTGAAAAGGAAAGAAGAGGCACACATAGAAGAATAGGTTATCCACTTTCAACAAAGAAAAATGCCCTTTCTTTTTCTGTATTTACACTTTCTTCACTTCATATAGAGATTTAGTATATCTGACTCTGAAAAAGTAGGTAGGTATATAGATACTCACATATGTTTGTATATATTTAAGTATGAAGCATTATTAGTAAATCACTCTAAAATTCAATCTATTCAAGAAACAATTAGTCAGGAGATTTTAAAATTTATTAGGGTAAAAAGATCTGTAGAGGAATAAAAGTATTTTTGTAATGGCAAGTATTTATTGAGTTAATCTAACAACTTTGATCCTATCATTTATTCATTACTCTACAAGGAAGTTGCTATCATTGTTGTTTAACATATTTAGGTGATTGGTAGGATACCACAAGGTAATGAATTTTGTTCATTTGAATCTTTTCCAACAATATATATTTGAATATATCTACTTTAGATACATTACAGTTTTTATTGATATAACAAAAAATGAGCACTACACAAGGTTTCTTTATGGTGAACTTATTTCAGTAAAATTCTGTGGGTTCCTTAAAATGTGTTGTCAGAACAATAAGCTAAGTTGTGCACCCCAATTTTTGTTTTTAAATCCTCAAAATACAAGTTTATTTCACTCATTGGTTTTACCTGACTTATTTACATCTTTGTAAAGTACAAGCATAGACAGATCCTATTTTAAGATTTGCCATATTTATTCCTGGGTGGCCAAGAATAGGAAGTCCTACCCTGAGACCTCAGGGGACTCTGATTAGCAGCTAGCTGCATGGTTATTGATCCAGTGTTTCTGAGTGAAGATCACTGTGTTCTTTTCCGCATTCCTCATCTCTTCCAGGTCTCTATACTGATGTTTTCAACACAATTGGAAGCATAACTATCCCCACTGATGACAGGGCAACAACACTTGCTCTACCAGCCAGCTCCAGGGCTTCAACTAATTTTTATTATCAATTAGATTATTTTCAGGATTCAAGTGCAACACAAGATTCAGGAATCTAGAGCTATGTCTCTCTTCCCTCTGTTGATGCTAAAACCATAGTAGTAGCAAGTCTTGACGTTCCTAACCCCAACTTTGGCCAGATCCTCTTTTTACTATGAAGCACCTCTTTGTACCAGTACTATCACCTATGAAAAAAGCTGTAAACACCCCATTTTCTTGATTCAGAGAACTCAGTCTACTTCCTCCAACGTTTGAAAGCAAAGAACAAAGTCCAACTGACCTCAGTGACCTTGGACTTAATGATACCCAGGGCTCAACCAGAATGAGAGTCTCTGTGAATGAAGCATATGCCAATTTTGGTTATAACTTGTCTATTAAATAACATTCTTGTGTTGAATACATGATGTGACATTTACTCAGTAATTAACTCCAGGGAATTTAAAATTCTTGGAAAGGCTATTATGGGGGGTAGAGGGGGGGCAATTCATACAATATTCACTATATATTTCTAGCAAGTTTAAGTGAGCCAAATTTCTCATTTGAATCTGCCTTCTGAGAGTTCTTTCACAATTCTCTCTGTTCCTATTCCTATGTACAGCAGACAATCAGATGTAATTTTTGTAAATTCAGAAAATAAAAACTGCTTTTGAATAGAAAAATTATTTTGCTAGGCTTTTTATGCTATTTAATTTAATTATTCACATTCATCCTCTGTACATTTTTAATATATTTATACAATTCCTTAAGATTTTCCCATTGTTCAAAATAACATCTATATATTTTGGTGGATGACTTACTAATGTCTGTTTATTATCACCTTAAAAATTGTGTCATGATTTAATTTAGTTCAATTGAATTCAAATTCTCCTGAGATTGCTTAGGTAAAAGACTATCAAATTTTTATTCTTCCTGACAAGTGGTTTATTATGTTTTCACAATTTATCTATAACATATATTTTGCAAGCAGCAGAAGCATTAAAACATTAAATATCTATTATAATTCTGGCTGAGTGCTGCTGGGTGTTTTTCTTTTCTTTGCTTTGCCTTTTTTTTTTTGAAAGTGCCATATGAGAGAAAAGAGAATTATTCCATCATTAGTCATTTTAATTTTTGTTTAGTCATACCTTTTCTATCAGAAAAATTAAAAACACTTTAAATCTACATCTAAAGTATGAAGAAGCAAAATTGAAATGTAAAGCCACTGAGTTTTTCAATTACTTCCTGTTTCATTAGACAAACAAGAGGGAATTTCCATTTCCACTGCCTTCCCTGCTTTCATATTTTCTGAAGCATGCACAAATCACCTCAATTTGCTGTAATACTCTTCCTCAAGGAACCTGGGAGCTTAATTAGGAAAAAGAGTTCAGCAGTCTCTGGATCCAGGCCCAGTCCAGTTCTCCCTCCGACTTCAAAGGCCGCTCCTGCTGCCAGAAGATTCAGGAGGAGGAGAAAGGGGTGAGCAGGAGCCTTACACTTATGGATCTGCTTTCTGTGATCCTTTAAAGCTCAGGGAGCCAATCTAGAGGAGGATTATAGGAAGGGCGTCAAGTGTTGTGGAAATACCAGCAATACCAGAAACTTTTATGTTAAAACACAAGATTTTGATGATGGCTCAAATTAGGGTTATATTTTGGGTTAGTGTAGGGTTAGGATTAGGGGCTAGGAACAGGGTAGGTTTGGGTTATGTTTAGGGTTAGTGTTAGTATTAGGGTTATGATTAATTGTATTAAGGTTAGTGTTGGAATTAGGAAGAAAGTTAGAGTTGTGGTAAAGTTTGAATTAGGGTTAGAGGTAGGTATGAGTTTAAGATAAACAACACTTTTTTTAAAAGGATTTCATTGGACTTATTTTTTCACTAACCATCTTGAGTACATTCCATTTAGATTCATGGTTTTGAAAGTTATCTTGTCTTTACCTGTTTGTGAAATTTAATTTCAGATAGTTTAATAAATATGCTATATGTTTTATGCCTCTTTAATCTTAGAAATTCTACTTGCTCTGCTAATTCTTTAGGAGCCCTCACCCAACATTATCTCCCTGCAAAGGCATCTCTGATTCCAGGAATTTAATTGTACTTGACCTTGAGTTCTTATTCTATCTTTTATACACATTGCTAATATGTTTATCATACTATATTATACGTACCTGTTTGCCTGGACTGGACTAAAAGCTTTTGAAAATGTAATTTATATCTTCTCCACTTTTTATGCTCATCTCCCAGGTGCCAGGATTAGTGTGTGTGTGTGTGTGTGTGTGTGTGTGTGTGTGTGTGTGTAGACATTGTCTTTAATTTTAAAAGCATTTTCATAGCCATCACAAAAAGAAAAATAATATCTCAAATATAGTTTTAGTTGAGAAGAGTGAAGCTCAGAGAATACTGTTCAAAGAAACCACTTTCCAGTCCAGGATGAAATTGTGGCCAGTTGGATATCAAAGTCCAGGCTTACTTAAGGTACCACTATGTTCACTTCCTGCAGGCAGCTATGTAGATCACAGTTTCAGACACTAGGAAGTGTGCAGTCAGTATTTGTTAAATTAATGAAGTGATCAATTTAAAAAATTCAGTCCATTCCTAGTACTTGAGACTAGGGTCATAGGTTGTATTTTTTTTTTTTGGGGTGGGGAGGAGAATAGGGGGAAAGACCCACAGAGAATTGTCTTCATTCCATTTTTTTAGGGATACCTGCTATCAACATGATTTATCACCGTCAATATTGACTATAGCCAAGAAAATGTTTGCCAGTTTCTCCACTGGAACATTTCTTTACTCGCCCTCCCTTCTCAAACTCTATTCTTCAGCAGTGAGTTATTAAAGTGCAGGTCATGCTCAAGGTGGAGGGTGAGAGGAGAAATTAAGCTCCTTATTCTGAAGGGGTTTGAATGCTTTTTAATTCTCTTACTTCCCTCTCAAGTACCAGGACCTAATATAAATAAACTCTTTCTTATTCAACACTGTAGTAATTTTAAAATTTGTCTAAGTCCTCATATGAAAATGATGTGTATTCTGTTCTTTATTGCAAATGAACATTCCAATTATGTCAGGGTTAAACAGGTCTTAACTGACTGACTTGGGTATTTAATCACCATTGAACGTTTTCTTTTCTTACAGAAAAATGCATTTTAAGACTTAAATGACTCACTAACATACTTCAGAAACAAAACGCACTTAGCTGTTGATGGCTATTATGAAATATAGAAAGAAACCCAAGGCTCCCTCTTTTACTACATCAAGTCAAAACCTGTGTTCCCAGAATTCAGTAGGAATCTTTGGTAGACACTTTATTTTAGACCCTAAACTGCATCCTATTTTATTTTATTTTACTCAGCTTGTGTTGCTATACCAATTTGGAAATTAAATTAATTGGGATAATTCAACCCTCCAAATTCCACTAATGATCGTTTTTAGTACTTGTATCCCTTAGCACTCATCTACTCCTTCCCTAATTACTTCCAAACTTTAAATTTTCTACATTGCTCTAAATTTTGTTTAATGACTATTTGTGTTATTTTTATTTTTTTCATTTCAGAGTCTCTGTTTTGGGAGCCTTAGCCCTTTGAAAGACATTGTTATAGTTCTAATTTTTCTCAGAAGAGGTGCAGATTATTCATCTGAGAAATGTTTTTTCAGAATATTTATCAAATACCTGTTAATATGTCAGAGACTGTTAGGCTGAGTACAGAGTGTATATGTTACGTGATTTTTGGACAGGAACATGTGGCATTCCCCAGATTCATGGATTCAAAGAATGAATCCATGGACTGAAGTTGGTATAGGAAAGGTGGAGATTTATTGAAGAACAAGTACAGACTCCCACATGGGGAGGGGAAAAATGTCCCAAGGACTTCCTATTTCTCCAGTTTATAACCAATGCAGTTCCTGTGTCCTGCTATCCTCTCTGATTGGTCAATATTCCTTTTTGAATTGGTTACTATAGTAACTCTCGAGTTTAAAGGTCAAACATCACATGGGACATGTGGTGCCCTCCTCCTTCATTGTTCTTCTATTCCATCTGAGCTTTCTTCCTCCTTCTTTATTTTGTAAATATAGACTTTTTGTTACTCCCAGTTCCCTTGTCTTATGTAAATGTTAACTATCACTGCTTCCTTGTCTTACGGAAATGTAACTTCTCTCAGTCTGTCGACCTGTGGGTTTTTTCCCCATGGACCCCCAATTCTAAAAATTCCCTAAAACTGCCTATATCCCCCTAAAATTTATATTTCATATATATGGAGGATTGATGGAATATTAAAAAATTATAAAGTTTAATATAAAATTTCCCTATAATTCTCCACTCTGCTATCAGAATGGTCAGCCTAAAATAAAAAAAATAGTCATGTCACTCTTTTATTTTAAATTAGAGGCCCAGTGCACAAATTCACACCTGGGTGGGGTCCGGCCAGCCCACCCTGATCAGGGCGATTGGGCTGGGCCAGCAGCAGGGAGGGGCTAAGGGCTTCTGGCCGGCCCCAACCCCTGGTCAAACTCATGGTAGAGGGGACAATTTGCATATTAGCCTTTTATTATATAGGATGCTTTAAGATTCTCTACAGCTTTGGGGGCAGGGATTAACTTATCTCACAAGAATTGTGTTTTGAGTTTTTCAAAATCTTAAAGTCTTGTTTGACTCTCTCTCTCTTTTTGATATTATGATAGGATGTCTGTGTTTTTTCACAAACATGTCATGAGGTCTTAATATGGCAATTGTTTTGGAAAAACATAGGGTACAACATAATTGCTATAATAAAATACCATAGACTAGGAGGACACAGAGATTCAGTCCGTAACACACCACAAGTAGTATTCTTTTTTTTAAATTAAATCTTTATTATTCAGATTATTACATTTGTTTCTCTTTTTCCCCCTCCATAGCACCCCTCCACCCAGCTTCCACCCCTCCCTCTGCCCTTACCTCCTTCCCATTGATCTCATCCATAGGTGTATGACTTTTGTCCAGTCTCTCTCTGTAACCTCTCACCCCTTTCCCCCTGAGAATAATCAGTCCACTCCCTTTCTGTGCTCCTGATTCTATTATATTCACCAGTTTATTCTGTTAATCAAATTTTTAATTCACTTAATTTTTAGATTCACTTGTTGATAGATATGTATTTGTTGTTCATAATTTTTTGTCTTTTACCTTTTTCTTCTTCATCTTCTAAAAGAGTACCTTTCAGCATTTCATATAGTAGTGGTTTGGAGTTGATGAACTCCTTTAGCTTTTTCTTATCTGTGAAGCACTTTATCTGCCCTTCAATTCTGAATGTTAGCTTTGCTGGATAGATTATTCTTGGTTGTAGGTTCTTGCTATTCATCACGTTGAATATTTCTTGCCACTCCAGTCTGGCCTGCATCGTTTCTGTTGAGAAATCAGCTGACAGTCGTATGGGTGCTCCCTTGTAGGTAATAAACTGTTTTCTCTTGCTGCTTTTAATATTCTCTCTTTGTCTTTTGCTCTTGGTATTTTAATTATGATGTGTCTTGGTGTGGTCCTCTTTGGATTCCTTTTATTTGGGGTTCTGTGTGCTTCCTGAACTTGTAAGTCTAGTTCTTTTACCAGATGTGGGAAGTTTTCAGTCATTATTTATTTAAATAGGTTTTCAGTATCTTGCTCTCTCTCTTCTTCTGGCACCCCCACAATTCTGATGTTGGTACGCTTGAAACTGTCCCAGAGTCTCCTTACATTATGTTCACATTTTTGGATTCTTTTCTCCTCTTGCTTTTCCAGTTGAATGTTGTCTGCTTCTTTATATTTCAAATTTTTGACTTGATCCTTGCCTTTCTCTAGTCTGCTGTTACGACTCTGTATAATATTGTTTATTTCAGTCAGTGTATGTTTAATTTCTATTTGGTCCTTTATCATCTTTAGTAGGACCTTTTCCATCTTTAGTTGGCTCTTTTGTATCTCTAGTTGGTCCTTTTTCATCTCCTCTTGGGTCTCGCTAAATTTATCCATCTTTTCTAGCATATTCTTGAAAAACCTTATAAGCGTGGTTTTGAACTCTATATCCAGTCGTTTTTTTCCCTCCATTTCTTTTGTTTGTGATCCCTTCCCTTGTCTCGGCATTTTCACTATTCTGGGGAAACTTCTGTGTTGGATTCAGCCTTATGTTACCAGACGCAAAACCTAAGAAGCCTCTGTTGAGCTTGGGATAGAGTCTCAGGGCTTAAGGGACCGCCTTGCCTTCCAGTCGGCCCCGCCCTCCACGGCCCCTGAGTCTCACGTGACTGGGTAATGGCTGGAGCGGTCCTTGTGCGAGCGCCCGCAGTGCCTCTAACCGCTGCCTTTCCAGCTCCCCTGCGCACCAGGACCACACGAGTCTAGGTCCCCAGGGTTTCGCCCGAAACAGGGGCCCAGTGGACTCAGAAGTGGCACAGTTGGGAGGGTCTGTCTCTCGTCCACTCGCGAAAGCCAGTGGCACAATCAGCAATCTGTCCTCCGCGCAGCACCGTGCCCATGTGCGACCAGACTTGATCTTTTGTGACTCCCCTAAATTTCTGTGCACCTCTCCCTTTTCACAGTCCAAACTCCCCCGTATGAGTTTCGGCTGGATCTGGGGTTTAGTGTAGTAAGATAAGGGGTTCAATGCCGTTGGGAGTCTCCGTTTCCCTTCCGCCAGAGAAAGCCAGCCAGGTTCTCTGGCACCCGCTCTCTCAGCGCACGCGTCTCCGTACCTCGGCTTTTTGCAGCTCTTTTGGGTTTCTGTGAGCCCCTCTCTTTCCTTCTAGTTGTAGAACTTACACTCGGCCAGCTTTCCTGTGGTTCTGGATGCTGTCCGTTCTGTCTTTTAGTTGTAGTTTTGAAATTGTTGTGCGAGGCAGCAGTGTAGGTGTTTACCTATGCCGCCATCTTGGATTCTCCCACACAAGTAGTATTCTTAATTGTTTATTTCACCTCCACGTTTCAGGGTCAAATCAAGTGACA
This sequence comes from Lasiurus cinereus, assembly GCA_011751065.1. Taxonomy (NCBI): domain Eukaryota; kingdom Metazoa; phylum Chordata; class Mammalia; order Chiroptera; family Vespertilionidae; genus Lasiurus; species Lasiurus cinereus. The sequence continues at coordinate 1,502,218 of JAAGEH010000040.1, forward strand.
CAAAATATTTAATATTGGCTTTTTTTTTACTCTCTACTTCTCCTGAGTCCATATATTTCCTCCTTAAACTTGGATTATAAGAAAATAAAAATAACCGTAGGTGAACCCTAACACACTCTGCTTTTCCTCCTCTGAACTCACCTGATGTGAATCTTTTTTGGCATGTGTTAACATTTAGCACATATTAGGATGCTGCTTTTGTGTTGGAGCCTATGGATAAGCTAAGAGCCTAGTGGGAAGTGTGTGAGCTCTGCAGAATGGGGAGGTTATCCACAGGTTATTCCCAGTTTAGCCAGAGAACAAGGTAAAACCTTGAATGGAAAAACTGAGTAGGAGCCTTTGGTAGATAGGCAAAAGAATCAGGCCTCTTTCTCTTGACCAGAACAAAGTGTGTAAGTAAGGGGAAGAGAGGGTCTTTACGCAAATGAAGATGACGAAGCCGGAGGTAAAGGACCACACGAAGGAAGATTTGGAAGATTTGAAATGAAGACTTGGAGAAAATGAAACAAGCCCTCTGGCTACGTGGAGAAGAGCATCACAGAAAGAAGGGAGAGCATATGCAAAGCCCTGGTATGTTTGAGAAATCATAACAGTGTAGCTGGAACAGAAGGAAGGAGAGGATGAATGGTAGGAAATAGGATCAGATTACATAGGGCCTTGCACACCAATATGAAAACTTCTTATACGGTGCAAGATGAGAAGACGTTGGAGAAATCAGTCAGGGCTGGCTTCATGGGTGTGTGTGACTTGTGCAAGAGAACTGGGTTCCATGCTTAGAAGGACCTCAAGCTTTTACTAAGCTGTAGTTGCCATCTTTTTACCTTCAATTTGTGTTTTACAAGTGAGGTCTCATGAAGAAGTAGAAGCAGCATGAGAAAATGTTAATAAATATTGTTTATCGTGTGTTTAAATGCAGACACGATGTTAAAGTTTATATGTCTCATTTTATTTATTCCTGGCAAGTGCATCAGTTGCTAGAGATTGTTATTATTTCTATTTTACAAATGTTAAACACGAGGGCTAGGAAGGATACATAACATGTCCAAGGCACCTCTGGCTGAGTCTGAACTCTCAGCTCTTACCCATATGTCAGGTGTACTGGTGATAACAGAACAGGTGATATTAAAATCTGAATCCTGAGATGTGAATAATAGACTAATGGGATTAGAGACTCGAGACGAATGTTGTTTGCAAAGCCCAATAATATGTGTTATCTCATTGAATCCTCATATTAACCCTGTGTATTAGGCCATTTGCCCAGGTCGTGGTGGGGCCAGTAAGTAGCAGAGCTTGGATGTGAATGTTCCTCCTCTGACCTCCTGCTTGTCTACTCCTTCCACTAACTTCTAGGGATGGTTCAGACAGGTACTTTAAAGAGTCCAACCAGTTTTGAATAAGGAAATCATTACTAGTTATTTCTTTCTTAGAACCGAACAGGATAAGTTTCATAATTCCTATGTTTCCATGGGAACGTTAGTACAGAATGTAGCATTCTTACTGTTTTGCAGTGTTCTTTCTATAAACTCATGCATTCATTCAACTGCAATTTATTGAGCAAATAGTCTATGCAGGCTCTATGCTAGGTGCAGAAAATGTAATTAAGTAAGAAAAAAACCTTCAATGAGCTCAGGCCTTCTGAACCTCAGATACTCTGCAGAACCTTCCACGCCTGGTTGAAACTTTAAGTTACTTCATTCAACCTACAATCTACTCTATCCCCTAGGACCCAGTTGCCTAAGAGATCATTTCTCTCCCCATTGGTTTGGCACAAAATAAGTTCAGCTGTAGTGCCTTGGAGATGGAATCTTAGATTTGGACCTCGGGGAAATAGAGCCAGCATGTTTTCCCCAAAAGGATTTTCCTACTCCGAGAGGGTCCAATTTTAAAGCTAGATTTGAACATAGACTTTGCCTGGCTGAATGGTACTGCATTGACCCTCATTCACCATGTGATCATGCCTTTTCCTAGAAAAACTGGACTTGTACATGCCAAGTAAGGCAGTGCCCAGGGCACCAGTCTAAGAATAAAGAATGATGCCTCCAGAGGTGGGGCAAATTCCACTTTGTCCAGGCTGGATGAGCTGCGGCACATGTCTGGGGTGGCTATTTCTACATGCAGAGACATTTGTGCACTCCTACTTCAGAATGCTACTAATTAAGAATGGCCCTAGTTCGAGCTGAGCCTGTTGTCTATAACAGGGGAGGAGGGTGTTAGGTTTTGCCTCCACATTTAGAAGACCACAGTGTAACACGCGTCGCTTCTCTTCTCTCTGGTCTTAAAACATGTGACTCACAGTATAATTTAAGAATTACACTCCCTTACTTTCTCATTGCAAGAGTTCGGTAAGACAAATTAAAAAACCTACATTTTCTTATTAAAAAAAAAAGACATGAGGATTTTATAGGTACTGAGTACTTAAGAAGAATCTTTTTCAAGCAGCAAAATATTTCATATTCTCTCTATAGCTAATTTGGTGAACTACTCTGATCACAGGTTTAATTTATTCGAGTCATTTCGGGAGTCGTGGGACCTTGCATGGAGCAATTCTGGTTTTGGAGTAGGGAGGTGGCACCAGCTTCCAGGAGCTCTCCGCCACAGGCTCAGCCTCCGGGCAGGCACTTTTCCCGCGACCGCTGGCCCCGCCCCGCCCCGCCCCTCCGCCTAGCCGCGCGGGGAGCCACAGCTCTGCGAGCAGAGCAGCACCCCACCAACGAGAGGTGGGGCCCAGCGCAGCCTGCCCCGCCACTCCTCCAGGCTTGGACGCTTCTGGGCCGAGCAGAGCGCGTGGGGAGTACTGGCCGCGGGGCGCGGGCTTGGGCCGCGGAGAGCGCCCGAGCCACCTCCTCACTCAGTTGAGCCCGGTACCCGGCCTACGGGAGCAGCCCGGAGCCCTTTAGCGGTCCGCTCCTACCCCCAAGGGGCGGCTCCGGGCTCCGGGTTTCCGGCAGACCCGCCCACCCTCCGCAGCCGCCGCGGCCCCAGGCTGTGCGCCTCGCTCTGCGCTGTCACGGGCTCTGCACAGCGTCTCTCAGCCCAGCTCTCCAGGACTGGGCACACCCACTGCGATCACCAGTTAGACCCAGTCTCTCAACCCTCTCTGGCCCCATCGCACACTCAGCCCTTCCCCGGGACCCGCAGAACAGAAAGCATACAAAGCGGCCTGCGCCTCCCCAGCCCGGCCACCACCACACCCGCCGGGACCCTTCCTCTCGCACCTTCCTGCCCCTCCCACCATGGTCGGTCTAAGACTCTAATGCACCCAGTGTTCTCCGAAATCCCGGGATCTGTCTTCCTGGCAACCCCGCGGCCGCTCCTCGGACCCCAGGGACAGCCAAACATCACCCTCACTCGGCGGCTCGACTAGGTCCCGGCCCCTCCTCCGGGGCCCTCCTCTTCCCTGGCCCCTCCCGAGCCGGGGAGGGAGCGGCGGCAGCTGGAAGAGAAGGGATGAGGTCATCCTCTCCCTCGGAGTCAGCTGGTGGAGGAGAGGAAGAGGGAGGAGGGAGCGCGCGCGAGGGGAGGAGAGGAATGTGCCTGTCCGGGGAGCGCCGGGGTGGCCGCTGCTGCTCCAGCTGCTGGCGGCGGCGGCGACTCGGGCGTCAGCGGCGGGGCCGAGACGGCCAAGAGCGCGGGCGGCAGGCAGGGGCGCGCGCGGGGCGCCGCGAGCAGCTCGGCTCCGCGCAGGCAGCCAGGCGGCGCTCCTGCCGGCCCCAGGCGCGCCGCTAGCCCGGCCCAGCGCCCAGGACGGCGGGCGGTGGCAGGCGGCGGGCGGCGGGCGGCGGGCGAGCCGGCGCAGGAGCAGGAGGAGGGGGAGCCGCGACGCCAGGGAGGGAAGCCGAGGCGAGGCGAGGAGGTGGCGGGAGGAGGAGACAGCGGGGAAAGGTGTCAGATAAAGGAGGGTTCTCCTCCGGTTTGGAGGCATCATGGCCGCTAAGTCAGACGGGAGGCTGAAAATGAAGAAGAGCAGCGACGTGGCGTTCACCCCGCTGCAGAACTCGGACCACTCGGGCTCGGTGCAGGGATTGGCTCCGGGCTTGCCGTCGGGGTCGGGAGCCGAGGACGAGGAGGCGGCTGGGAGCGGCTGCTGCCCGGACGGCGGCGGCTGTTCGCGCTGCTGCTGCTGTTGCTCGAGCAGCGGCGGCTCGGGCGGCGGCTCCGGGGGCTCGGGCGGCCCCGGCGGCAGCGTGGCTGGCCCCGGCGGCGGGGCAAGCTCGGCGGCGCTGTGCCTGCGCCTGGGCAGGGAGCAGCGGCGCTACTCGCTGTGGGACTGCCTCTGGATCCTGGCCGCCGTGGCCGTGTACTTCGCGGACGTGGGCACGGACATCTGGCTTGCCGTGGACTACTACTTGCGCGGCCAGCGCTGGTGGTTCGGACTCACGCTCTTCTTCGTGGTGCTTGGCTCGCTCTCGGTGCAAGTGTTCAGCTTCCGCTGGTTTGTGCACGATTTCAGCACCGAGGACAGCGCCGCCGCCGCCGCCGCCGCCTCCAGCTGCTCGCAGCCCGGAGCCGATTGCAAGACCTTGGTTAGAAGCGGATCTGCAGCCGCGGAAGGAGAGGTTCGTCCTTCCACGCCTCAAAGGCAAGCCTCCAACGCCAGCAAGAGCAACATCGCCGCTCCCAACAGTGGCAGCAACAGCAGCGGGGCCAGCGGCAAACACAGGTCTGCCTCCTGCTCCTTCTGCATCTGGCTCCTGCAGTCACTCATCCACATCTTGCAGCTCGGGCAAATCTGGAGGTACCGTATCAGGGGTGGGGGAAGAGGGAGATTTGCTGCTGCTACTACATCCCCACTGCTTTGCTTTTGCACGAAAATCGTTTAGGGTTGCTGTGGTAGTAACCCTAGTCATACTCTCTCAGTTTTTTTTTTTTTTAAACTGGGTTCTGCATTTTTAAAATTTGTGATCACAGCCTAGGGTGGGAGGGAAGTGAGAAACAAGGGAAAGCAGCAAAGTGGTTTTGCTCACCTCATCCTCTGTCTCCCCACTCTACTTCACTAGCATCTCTCTTTATATGCTACAACCCTTCCCCCTCCTATTTTTAGTGATGCTGTTTCAGTGAGTAGGAGAGGGTCCTTGTCACATCGTCTGAAAATCCTTTTTTTTTATTATGTTGAATTTGAGGTGTATGTTGCAATTTGGATGGCTTCTTTTGTTCCCTGAGAAAAATTGCTAATTCTAGTTAGGTGGGAGTTGTTGCTGCTGAAAAGTACCCACATTTTAATGATCACTTCTAGAGGAGTGCTGTGCTCCAAGTACAAAGCTTAGGAGGGCCATGGCTTGCCTTTTTTGGAGACTATCAAATATCTCTATGTATCTCCAAAAACGAGTTAGTACACTTTATGGGACCTAGACTTATTTTTCCGATGCACTTTACGGTTATCTTGCAATATCACCCTTATCTAATTTCTCATATAACTAAGAACCCTTGGGAAAGGGGCGGTGCATCTTGTAAACTTTAATCGTTCTTGGCCTCTTCTTTGGCTGCATTGCTACTTGTCATCTTCCCTACCAAGTCTCCCTACACGGATATTATTTCCACTTTCAAACTGGAATTTGAGGTTAAACTTGTCAGGCAGAGGGAACCATCATTTGAGCAGGCACTGCCTGGGTTTAGGAATATAATGGAGCAGTAAGCTCAGGAATGTGTTCCTGAGACTTTTATATGTTTTTAAAAGCTTTTTGAAGCAGTATTTTGCATCTACAAAAATTTTTTGTATCAACGGATTTACATGCTTACATCCCAGAACTTTTTGGTTTAAATGACTTATTATAAGTGAAATGATGAAAAATCCTAGCAAGTGCACTGTATGGGGCTACATTCTGCTCTGCCAGTGTCCTTTTCAATTTCATGTATAGTTATTTTTGTGCCAGGTGATAAGATTAACTTTGTGCTAAGTTAATAATCTTTTGTAGAACAGAACCAAAAACTTATGCTTGTTTAAGTTCTTGGGACTTCTTGCTTTGTAAACCAGGGTAATCATTGCCATTGAGATAGTGAAACTTTTATTTTTAAGCAGATACTTTCTGGAAAAGTGGTATATAATATGTAGTCAGACAAATTGATCTTAGAGACTTCCATATCTTGGACTCAAAGGACTTTATAAAATGTCAGTTAAATGTGATTGCTGTATTTCCCATGGTTGACAATTGTGAAGATGTACAGCTAGTGCTCTTCTTCAAGTTTGATGAAAAACTGGAATGCTTGGTTTAATTACTGAAATTGTTTAGTGGCTAGAATGCATATGATTAGCAGTTTTAATCTGCTTCACGTTGCATTTGGTAACTTTTGCAAACTTTATGCACGATTTGGAAGTCACTTTTAATCACCTTTCAAATTCTAGATTTATGTATATAATGCAAACCCTTCTCCGTCTATTAACTGAAGAATTATCCATGTTTCCTACTGATAGATACTTGATGGGAAATTGCTATCAAATTCTGTGAATTGAATAAGTTGTTTTAATTAAAGTTCTATCTACTACCCCTTCTACATCAAACATTTTTCCCAATTAGAAGTGATGTTTATTATCTCAAGACTTAAAATGTGGCAAGTGGGAAATAAGTAAGAAAAAGGCCTAAACACATCTCAGTGAGACCACAGACACTGGGTCAACTGGCCATATAGACAAGCTATCAAAGGGGAGGAGGAAAGGGAGGGTAAGGCTGAAGGCAGTAGGAAAACCACAGGCTGTCAGGCTAATGCATTAACTGATCCAGCCCTTGGAGAAAATGTTCACAAACAACACCTTTTAGTTAAGCATTTCTACAATGTTTTCCCGAGAGGCTCTAAAGTTTCTTCTGTTAATGCATGGTCACCTGGGAGGAAGTATTGTTTGAAATATTTTTAGATATTTATCCACATTTCACAATAATGTGTTTAATATGTAAATCTGAGTGATCTCATATAACTGTTCCTGGATTGTGGTTCAGATATTTGGGGGAGGGTGGGATAACTTGGTTCGAAGCATGATCTGAGACAACCTCATTTTCTTAAAACTTTAACCTAGATTGAAAGGGGATCAGAAAGTTCTTTGAATTTACCAGTCAGATGCATCTTAAATAGTTTCATCTTCTTTAAATGTAGAATATTTGAATGGAACTTTGGGGGATAGATGCATCTTTGATAACAAACTAGTGAAATGCAATTAATCTAAGATTATTGTACTAGATTAGAACAATACATTTCTTAAATCAGAACATCCCTCTGTCTCTTCTAACTTTTTCTTTTCAATGAATAGTACAAAAATATTGCAGAAACACAAGAGTAATGAATGGTTCAAAGCTCAGAGGTTATTATTCCTGCTTTAACATGCTACTTTCTAAGGTCAATAAAATAGATTTTAGTCAAGTTGGTAACTGCTTATTGTATTTTCATGAAATTCTAGTTACTTAAGGTAAAGACCTGATTCTAAAAGCTTGTTGTAGATAAAAATCTTTTCAAATAACATCAAAGTATTTGCTTGTTCAGAAGTATTCTAAATATTTTGGACAGATCTACGTTTATTTATACATTTATTACAGATGCAGCTGCTGAAAGCAATGATACATATTCATTTTAATTAAAATTTACTACTGGGAAATTAATGGCAACTTTTAAAGTCACAGGAGTTTATTCTGGGACAGAGCCATTTGAAATAATGAAGTGAACTTTTGCTACCATGTGAAAAGAGCAATTATGCCTTTAAAGGAACAGTGCCTGTGAATGAATGAGAAAGTATTTTTCTTTCTTGTTATTTCAAATAATTCCAGAAGTTGCTAAGAGTGTAGTTCACTCACTGGGAATCATAAATGCTCAATCAGAACAGTCTTTAGTCTTTATACCCCTGATCAATTATTTCTAGATGTCTTCTTCCTTCAGAATTTATAACTTATTCTTAAAATTCTACCTGAATGTTTTTGTTTGTTTGTTTGTTATTTTAGCAACTACTCCCCCACTTTTGTAGTGAGGTGGGGAGTGTTTACTATTTTTACTAGTTTGGATTTTGTTTCTGAACATCTATCATGAGAGTCACAGGGGTGAAAAAACAGTTTTTCTGCTCTTCTCATACTTGATGCTTTACAAGGCACTAGCATGTGTTCCATATTCAAATATTGGGAAAATGACAGGTTAAACAGATCTCTCTACAGCAGAACTTCTTAGAGCCTCTAATAGGCTAATGTGCAGTTGTCAATAACTTGTACTTGATGTGGCACACAAAGCACTTTGAGGAACATTGTTCTATGCCATTCTTAAAATTGGCCAAAAAGGAATTATAATAACAATTTTACCTGGAACTTAAAAATCTACAAATGTGCTTATATTCCTTATTTTATCTAAGTTTTACAGTACATTGAGAGGAAACCATTAGTATCTCTCTATATGAGAAATTGGCTCAGAGAGATTAAGCAACTGGCACAAGATCACTCAACTATTATGTGATGTGGCTAGGACCCAAAACCGGGCCTGTTTACCCTAAAGTGTATGCTCTTTCTGGCTCAGTTAGCTGCCTCCAAATGCCAACTTGGATAATAAGGACAATAATGAATAAAAATGACAATTTACTTTGACTAAGGATGGCAAGATGGGAGTTGCAGTTTGGATAAGTTAGAAGATCTTTCTAATAACACTCCAGTAGTTTCAGTAAAATGGCAGAACATAGACTTAAGCTCAGATTGCCTGACTCATAAGTCCAGTGCTCTTACTATACCATTGGACGTGTTGAGGTTGTTGTATTAAATCCCAGCTGAGTAACATGATCTGGTAGTAGCATTAATGATTAAATGGTATAATGTATGTGAAGAATTGAAAGTGCTTTGCAAATGATAAAGAGGTTCTAGAGATAAGAAATGAGTAGGAAAATAGAAAACATATAGATTACCCCTTTGGCTATTGGAAAAAAGGCTTTATTGATTCTGAGTTAGTTCTGAATTCTGATATAGGTCAGGCAAGATTGGTGCCCTTTTCTGAGTTTATTGAGTGGTCATTTTCTGTATATTTGTGTTCCCTTTACTGCATATTCATTAATTTATTCAGTCATATATTGAGCACCAAGTCTATGCAGAGTGCTGTGCTAGTTGCTAATTATCCCATGATGAATAAAATACAGATCTTCTTTCAAGGAATCTACCATCTGACGAGGAAGACAGAAAAGTAGATAAACAATTTCAACACAAGGAAATAAGTAAGCACTGTAATAGAAACAGGAAACTCAAACCACCTACGTGGTTCAGATGTAAGACTCTGGAGCAGTGAATGTTGGAACAAAGGTTTGAATGATGAGGAAATCTGCCATCTGAATAAAATGGGGGCATTGGCTGTAAAGCCTTGGATATGATTACAGTGAAGGAAGAGCGGCAAGAAAGAACAAGACAGGTTAAGTGTGTGTTTGGAATAGAGTGAGTGAGAGGTAGTAGCTATAGATGAGACTAGAGAATTAGTTGGGCTGGACAATGAAAGGATTTTAGGTTTTATTATGAAGGCATAGAGAGACTATTATTATTATTAATGTGTTACATGTGAACATAGCTTCCCATTGCCCCCCCCACTCCCATGCATGTCCTAACCCCCCAGTGTCTTGTGTTCATTGGTTATGCTTATATGCACGCATAGAAGTCCTTCAGTTGATCTCTACCCCACCTCTGCCTAACCTTCCCACTGTAGTTTGACAGTCTGATGCTTTACTGCCTTTTTGTTCATCAATTTATAATGTTCTTTATTATCCATAAATGAGTGAGATCATGTGGTATTTTTCTTTCATTGACTGGCTTATTTCACTTAGCATAATGCTCTGATTGATTGAAAATTTTAATTGTATTTATACTAAGGTAGATCCTTGACAAATATTTATTTTGCTATTTTTTGAAGATTTCTTTGTCCTAAGGATACTGTGGGCTTCACCTTATTGCAATTTAGGTTTCCTGGTCTTTAGAAATTTTTCCTTATATTTTTATCACACTTTAATTTTCAGAGTGCTTTCTTATCTTTTATCTTATTTGATCCTCAGAATAATCTGTAGTAATTGACATAGGAGGGGGGAAAAGCAACATGAAAAATGGTTAATGAGATTGAAGATGATTAGGTAGAAGAGGAGTCTAAAAACTTGAGAGTTCTCTAAGAAGCACTGAAATATTTTAACCAATGGACTTTATGTAGGTTCTAGGACCTACAGGAAGAGATTTGAGTTAATGTAAAGATGAATTTTTTAAGTGGTCAAAGGGATCTCATGAACAATTAGGATTCCTTAGAAGCAGTGAGTTCCCTGTCACTAAAGAGTCTAAGTATAGTTTGGAAAATTATAAGCAGAATTGCAGAAGAAGAAACTTTATTATATAGAGGATTGAACAAGATTATCTTTCAGTCCTAAATGGTTTGGCTTAGTGGATAGAGTGTAGGCCTGCAGACTCAAGGGTTCCAGGTTCGATTCTGGTCAAGGGTATGTACCTTGGTTGCGGGCATATCCCCAGTAGGGGGTGTGCAGAAGGCAGTTGATTGATGTTTCTCTCTCATTGATGTTTCTAACTCTCTCTCTCCCTTCTTCTCTATAAAAAAAAAAAATCAAAAAAATGTTAAAAAAAAAAAAGATTACCTTCCAGCCCTGATATTTTGACAGTTTCCATCATTACACGCTGCTCTAAATGTAGTGGACTAACCTTTGCTTTTCTTTTTGTGGATGATGAAGAAGGAGTTTGTTTGAAATACTGGAGTTGTGTCACTTTGAAATCTATTCATTGGTTTATGAACCCAATATCTTCAGTGGAGCATCAAAAAATCCATGCAACATCCTTGAGTCCTGGGCTTGGTATTTAAATCTCTGACTTACCTACCATATACTAGTAAATCCACATACAATCAGACAGTCCTCTGAGAATCGACCTGGGTTTTGGTATGAGTTGGAATAATTTATGCATCAATTCATGTGGTAAGTTTTAATACCTTTGCAATAATAAGTGCAAAGTTTGTAATTTTTTTCCATTTCCTTGAACAATACACTGTTTGCTTCCCAATGGAATTGCAGGCTAACTCCACAGAGCAGCTGAAAGTTATATCTATACAAATGTATGCTATCATTTTTTAACAGTGTCTACAAATCCTTGAGTCAGTAGCTTTGAAAGTCTTTGCTCAGTCACTTATGTCTGAATATTCAAGTACACAACTTGCTGTTAAATAAGTTTCAGATTTTACAGTTTGAATTAAATAGACTACTTATGAATTTAAATTGCACTAAGTCACTGAGAAACAGATGAATAGAATGATTCCCTTTGCATGGACTCGCAGGCTGATCTGACTAGCACAGTTCTTTGACTTGCTTTAGAATTGCATGGCACACTAATTAGGCCTCTGGAAGCAAGACCAGGAATTATCAAATATAAGGTGCAGTGTGGTGCTAATACTGCAAAAATGCATACCAGGTGTAATCTCATAACAGAGTTGTAATATATGGATGGATTTCAGGGACAACACATTTAATAATTCTCAACAGGAAATATAATTTTGAATGGCATTGCATCATTCTGACTTCCTTCCAGCTATATGATGGTGTCTTTGTAACTGTTGGCATGGCTGGTCAGAAAGAAGGACCATGGCAAGTCCTCAACAAGTTCTTCTCGTGGGTGTGGAGCTTCCATGTGTAGGAATAGATGCCCAATGAATATTTACTGATCTGTGAGTGAGGCCCAGACATTATTTTTTCTTCTTTGGGAGACTGTAGCTTAATTTGTTGTGTGGTTGCTCCTTGAGTTTCTAATGGTACAATGAATCCGAAAAGGTGCAATGTTACCTAGAAAGGATATGACAAATCATCCAGTTCCTTTTTAGATTACCATCATTAGGGAAATGGGGCTAGATTTTACAAAATGCCAGTTATCCTCTGAGAAAGATTCATTTAGAATCCTAATTTGGCATACCTGTTCTTGTTGATAGAAAAGCCAGACTGGGGAAGTTTTGGGATAAGCATTTTCCCCTTAATTCTTACCTACACTTGATTGCTTGAGAATATACTTATGTACAGAGTGATATTTGGTATTTTGGGTATTTCTGCTTATCTACTGAAAGAAAGTTTGTAGCTCCCACCAGTATTTCTACCACCATCTAGTACGTGGGTAGAACTGGTACAGATTACTGATGGCTAGGGAAATTAAGAAAGGGGATAGAAATTCCCTAGAAGCACAAAGTGGTCTGTATGATACCATTCAGTCTTTCCTAACACTAAGATGAGGTAAAGCATCATAGTTAGAAAGCCAGATGATCTTGTTTAGAGAGGCAGCTGTCCTAAGGGGAATTAGACTCAGTAAAGGGTCAGAGAGATGATTTGAAAGCTCCATAGTTCAGACACGGACAGGTTACCTAACTGCTCTCACTTACCTGTAGCAACATGGTAGATGAAGTAGCACAGCCTTTAGGACCCCACACAGTATAGATCTTTTTTCAATTTCTTTCTTCTGAGTGACATGTGATTGGTAAAAAAAATAGCCAAGTGTTTTATCATGGTCTAAAATTCTGATCTTGATCTTATTATAAATTATTTGTTTGCCCAGTCCCCAGGGTATAGGCACCAGAAATTCTGAATTTATTCTTCTAAGGCCATTGTTACAGCCTTTCCTTGTTTATATACTAGTAAGTCAAAGGACACTCTACAGAGGATTTCCAAGATTTGGTAATATTACTGTCTAATCCCCAGGAACTGATACTTACACATGAAAAGACAATCTCAAGCTTATTTGTATAATGTAACTTGTCTCATTTTTGAATTTTAGTTATAATCGAATTAAGCTATTTTTACAAAAATATATCTAAATATTTGGAGCTGATGGTAAAAGTGTTAACTTATAACAAATTCAAAGGTACATACCATATAGATTGGAGAGCTAAAGTTGGCATCTATAGTTCATGTAGTAAGGAATGCACAACTGGAGTACTATGATTAATAAATAGGAACAATGCTTCACAGGCTTAAAAGGAACTATCTGTTATGTCAACGAGAAAGCTGTTGTCAGAGCCAGATTTGCTTTGAAGTGAAAAGTTTGGCCTAGGCTACACTGTCACTGATCTAATGTGCTAGGAATCAAATTTAAACTCTATCCAGCCATTCTGTGTCCAGGGCTGTACTTGATAAAGAATAGGGATAGGTGACACCCAGCTTCAAGAAAAGGATGAAGCATTAACCTTCCCTCATGGGCATTGTCTGGATTCCTTGGGTACTAGGGATTTGTTGTGAAGCTGAACAATTTCAATCCCATGACAACATTTCAGATTTTTAAATTTAAAGAAAAGTACTTGTTTTAAAATTATCTGGAGCATGCTCATCTTCATGACTCATAAGTAGGCTGTTTGAATCAGTTCTACTTTGTTTAATTTATACATATGCCCTATTTTCCTGTCAAGGGAATCCTTGAGGTAAACAAAGCAGTGGGCAGTGTGTGAGGTGGGTGAGGATTAATCAAACAGAAAATCATGAATATATAGAAAAGTTAGGGTCTAGAGGAAATAGGAATCTAAAAGACTTGAAATAATGACTTTGATTTGACTCCCAGCAAGCACACTCTATTTAAGATGGACAAAGTCACCTTTATGAACCACCAATCTGGAGATTTCAACCATGTCAAAAGCAGTCTGGATTTCTCTTTCTGTAGCTCAGATAATAGTTACGAATAATGGTATTAGTTTTGGACTGACTTCTTTACTTTTCAGGTTTTTTTTTTGTTTTTTTTTTAATCAGTAGCAGAGAGTCAATAACTAAAACAAAGGTAGCCATTGTAGCAAAATGGTTCCCCATAATTTTCATCATTAGTTCACATGGCATAATCATGGTATCAATATAAAATAAAAATGAAGAAATGCTCCTTCAGGAAGGCAGGGGAAAGGATCTGTAAAGGCTTCTTTTGTTTTGATAGACTTTCAGCTTCTCAATTAATTTCCTATTTTACAAAAGTAAAATTAATAACAATCTTTTTTTTTTAATGTAGGTCAGTTCCAGAAGATTCCCCAAAGCGATTTAGAATACTTGTGTCTGTTGTTATAACAGAAATTAGGAAGTATGTACCATAGGATTTTGTATTTCCAGGGGATGTACTGCTATTAAGAGTAGCAGTCTCAGATGTCCTTTGGGAATTTTCCTGATTTAGTGATGGTCGGGTTTGACAAATTGAGTTCTAGACAGAAACAGGTAACATAATACCATCCTAATGAAAGCATAAATACTAGCTGTGTTCATATTTCTGAAAAGCAATCAATAATAGTTTCAATTACTTAAAGATACAATATCTACTTTAAAATAAGTTTGGAATCAAATGAGTAAATGGAGGATCTGAAGTTGTGATAACAATGGTTAAGTTTGTGGGATCAATTTGATATTAGGGCACCAGTGGGATCTACAGTCTGAAAGTATTTGATCTGAGAGTCCTGTGTTATCTGAAATAGGCAAGAAGTCAGTGGCCAGAGGGTCAAGGCCAAGCAAGGCATGTCATCACAAACGGAAATCCAAACCAGGCTGGAAACAAACTTGCTAATGGTAAATATAGGTAAGAATCTGAATTCAAGGACTTCACAAAAGCCAACCATGATATTCATGTTTCAAAATGTAAAACTAGAAGGAGATTTCTTTCATTGATGTTCTCGTTATATAATTTCTTCCTGGTCAGATATTGAGCGTAAGACCAAAGAATGGAGACCAAGTTCTCATTCCACTGTAGGAATGGCAGAGAACTGTGATTAGAGGCAGATGTTCACTTAATCACTATAAATATGTGCAAATTTTTTTTTAAAAAGCTCATTGACTAATTACTACTTGGTCATTCTAATCAGTTGCTGAGAATAGCATGACAAAAAAATAAGTGGCTAATGATAAGTTTTTGAAAAATCTTTATGGTTGAAAGTATTATAGATGTTTCCTTTTCTTCCCTGTTGACCTCTTCTAGTCCACACCTTCCCTGCCCCAGGCCTTTACTGCACTGTTGTCTGTGTGCATGGATTATGTATATATGCATACAAGTTCTTTGATTAATCTCTTCTCACCCACCTACCCCCTTTCCTCTGAGATTCTACACTTTTAGTCAGGGATTCCTCAACACTTCAGCTTAAAATCATAGCAAGGAACTTATATTAAAAAGGTTATGCTGTCACTGTCTAGGAAAAGAGGCCAGTCATGTTCATACCCCTAAAATCTGCCTAATACATGTTAAGAGTAGAGCTATTGCCTTGCAACTCAAAGTAGGATTTGCAGCTACAGTATCAATCTCTCTCGGAGGTGTGTCAGAAATGCAGATTCTCAGGCTCACCAGAAACCTGTTTAATTGTAAATTGAATTTGAAGATCCCCAAGGGATTAGTACAGATTAGTGCACACATGAAAGCTTGAGAAGCAGAGTAGCATCTACTCTGTTATAGAAGGGGCGATCCCTTTCCGCTGTAATGGTGAGTGAGGGTAAGCTAATTGAGCTGGGCATTATGGTTGACCCTCACGTTAACTTGCCTTCTCACCAAAGTTAGCTCACCCAGTAAGATAGTGAGGGTTGGTGCTTAGAAATTATAATGGATAGACACATACACACACAAAGGAACCTTCTTATAGGAAGAAAGAAAACGATGACATCTTCCATTGGTAAAGAAAGTGAGAAATTTTAGTGAATTTTTATTAAAAATTTATCACTTTATAGTTTTCTTGTTCTTTAGGAAAATAATCCAGCTGATCTTTAGGAAAATAATTCAGCACGTTGACTGCCCACCTCGAACAGTTTTACGCTGTACTCTGACCTTGTGCCATGCTCTCATTTGGGATGGAGTATAGACATTTGGTGGTGAGAGAAGGACCAAACCTTCTCAGTGTAGGTGGACACTAAGGAAAGTATTGGGTTCAGAGTAATCAGACCTCAAAAATAGAGAATGAGGAGAGGAATGTAGGGCTGGCACCTTTTATCAAGACATGGGATTGTAGTCTTTGCTCAGAGAGGGAGAGCTGGGCTGGTTGTGGCATTCTTATTCACACTTTTGTGAGAAAGAAGCGGCCATGAGGATGAATAAAGGCCCTTTCACCAATAGATATCAAGTGGAGCAGGAGGTCAGGTAGCCGGGCATCTCTCACCCTTGTCTTTGATCTGTGTATCTCTATCGGGAAAGAGGAACTAAGGGAAGAATAGAAGAAAATGGAGCTAGGCATCTAGGCCTACAAGAGCAGGTGCTGGCCAGGATTCCCAGGGTATTTTTAGATAATAATAAGGAAGGATTGTCAACCCACCTGCTCCATGCAGTTCAACTCCTCAGTCACCCATCAGGCCTACAAGGCAGGCTATCCCATGGGAAAAAAATATGATGGTTCAGGCTGACTTCATACTTTACTCTTGATCCTCCCAATAACATTCAACAATATGACAAAACACAGCACTGTTTATATTTTAGAATAACGAGATAACAAGAATGGTGCCTTATAAAATGTATATTTGTGTAGCTATAGCATCAATTTTCCTATTTCGCATTAAACAAAATAGAAAAGGATGACCTTCCCAGAAGTGCTTCTTTTCAGAGTAATAGTTTTCTAATTTCCCTTTCATACGACAGCTGGTGTTGCTATGCTGTCACTTTTGTTGCTAGGGTTCTTTCCCCATCTATGTGCTGGGATGTGATTGTTTCCTTTAGTGTTCTTCAGTGTTTCCATGGAGAATTACTAAGTTAATTTTTCACTGTCAGCTTTATCGGTAGGCGTGGTCATCCTGCCAAGCTCTCAACCTGCATGGCTTTTCAATATGGTAGCTACTAGGTACACATGGCTAGTGAGCATTGGAAATGTGTCTGTTTACAATCCAAGTGTGTTGTGAGTGTCAGAGACCAGGGAATTTTGATTTCGAAGACTTAGTGTATGGGGGAAAAGACAGGGGGAGATAATAAATATCTCATTGATGATTTTTATATTAATTATATGTTGAACCAATCATATTTTAGGTATATCAAGTAAAGTAAAATATATTATTAATTTCACCTGCTGCCTTTTTTTTTTACTTGTTAAATGTGACTACCGAAAATTAAAATTACACGTGTGCATTATTTTTCTATTGGGCAGAGCTGCTCTAGATAATGTTAGACCTCAGTTCCTAAGAAGTGAGAAGAGGGGAAATCCAAAGTGTATTGTTTCAAAATACTAAGAATAAGACTTTGCTATAAGTTATGCATAGTGAGTAGTTTTACTGCTGAGGCAGGTTGACTTAATGGATTTTTCGAGTAAGATTACCTGCTGGGAAAAACGGACTCTTTGGAAGATAAAACCCTCCATGTGAGTAAAGCCATTGTCTTCTCTGCTCCCTGCCTTGCTTAGGGCCTGATGACATGCTGAGCTTACATGGTGATTTAATAAATAGTATTTAATAATAACCGTAAAGACTAAACCTTCGAAAGCACCACTGTAGTTTGCCAAGCACATTCACTCATTATCAACCCTCCAGTCTTCTCTTCCGCCTCTCAAGGCAGATATTATAATTGTTGTCATTTGAAGATGAACTGACTGAGGTTCAGAGAAGGTAGGAGACTTGCCCAAGTACACACAGCTACTGAGCAGCAAGTGTCTGCACTCAGGTTCATGACTTCAGCTTCCAAACTTATGCTTTTCCCTACCTTCCCACTCCACGGTTAATCCAAGAGAATCTCTTGGAGAAGCATTTCCTGAACTTTCTGATGGCAACTGTGCTGAAATCTGCGATGAGTTAAATTTTACTGACACCAGTGGGAATTAGTTAAGACCAATGATGGGATTCTCTGGCTACCAGGAAAGGGAGAGATGCACCTGATTAAGGGAGGTCAGATTTGATCCATGACTCTGACAAAGCTTCTCAACTATAAAATGATGGGTGGAATACTTCTAGTAATTTCCAAACACTCTTCCATATCTATAATTCTATGAAACATGGTATGTAAATGGAGCATATTATACACCTAATTGCATATCCACTTGGGGAACAATATTCATGTTTTATTGACACAGGCTAGGTTTCTAATATACTATTCAGGGGATTGATATTTTATACCTTATTTCAAACACAGATATTATGGATCAATTTTATCCAAAATGTGTCAGTTTCTTTTGATACCTACTGGTAAAATACTAGTACATGTTATTGCCATTGGGAAATCATGACACTAAAGAATACTAAGTAGGCTGCAGTACAGTGTGAATAGTGTGTAATTAACCTATATTTAAATCCTCAATTTGCAGGCAGTCATGCTTTGCATATACTATCATTCTACCCCACATCTGTTTATAAATTAGAAATTTAGCTACAAGCATGCAAGGCAGAGCCCCTCTCTCAGTAACATCTCTCCCTCTGAGACCAGCAGGATTTACATTTACGTGACATAATTCAAAATCAACTCCTAAGCCCTATCTCAGAGGATCAACTCTGGAATAGTCTAGCATATGCAAGTGCTATAAAATTCATTCTCAAATACACACAATTCAAAATTTTCAGAAGCAGACACAGCTAAAAAAATTCATCCTCAAATGCACACAATTTAAATTGTTAGAATCAGAATCTTTATAAAAGCAATTCTAAATGTTCATCTCTAAAGATCAAAAGAATTCTATTTAAAAGATGCTCCTTCAAAGTGGACATGAGTTGCTTAGAAAGGGCTTTCCAGCTGCAGTCTTATTATAACTTTTTTTGGAGTGGCATTTCATGAAAAATGTATTTTTTTTCTTTCAGATCAATGGCATCTTTGCAAAGTATGTTTCAAAGAGATTGAGTAACTTTCACATGTTTTATTTTTAATTGACTTTAGAGTGAGAGGAAGGGAGAAAGAAACATCAATCTGAGAGGAACATGCACCCTGATGGGGGAACAAACCCACAACCTGGGTATGTGTCCTGACCAGGAATTGAACCCAAGACCCTTAGGTGCATGGAATGACCAACTGTGCCACATCTGCCAGGGCTCCAAATATTTTTAATGTTCCCGACACGCAGTGGGTTCTGATTTATTAGATTTTTTTACTCCCAAGTAATATGCTTTAAGAAACATGTGCATCTATATTACTGTTATTTTTCTAATGATTTTCTTCTATGTATTTAGCTGATCTTGTGGTTATGTAGGTTAGGATATGCTGGGAAAAGCAGAAATGATGTAATTAAACTCAAATAGCCTGGAGTGAAAATGTCTTCATTCATTCATGTAATACATAGTTATCAACCATTCACCGTGGGCAGGTTCTGAGCACACCAAGGTGCATGAAATGCATTCTCTGTCTCTCACTTATACCTGCTTACACATCAGGGTGTCAAGCATCAATAATGGCAGGAACCAAATTGTTTGGGAGGGTAGGGCGTACATGGGGGACTTCTGTCTGAAAGGTTTCAGAAGAGAGTAACGTATCAGTGGGACTTAGGAGACTTCCGAACAGAAAGAAAAGAAGGGAAGAGACACTATATGCTGTGTTCTGCGAAGGATTGTCATAGAAGTGGTGAGGGAAAGAATGTGAACAGGTAGGTTGAGTCTGGGGCCAAACTAACCAGGGCCTTGGGTGCTTTCCTCACTATCTGGACCTGATTCTGTTGGTGAATAGAGCCTCAGGGAGCACCTTCAGAAATGCATTCTCAATTGCCTGGTAGCCGTGGGGAGGGTGGACTCGAAGTCTGGAAGTAAAGGAGGAGGATGTCTCCTGTACTCCTCAGTGGCAGGACAAGAAAAAGTGAGAGTTGGCCTAGAACAATATTGGGAACTTTAAACTGCTCTGTTACGAGGGAGTGAAATAAAAGCCCTTTCAGTGGGCTTGGCTGGTTCGCACTGAGGATTCTGATAGTGTGGTTAAGAACTCTTATTTAATGAGCTATTGGAAAAGGCATAAACATAAACAGAGTTGGGAGCATGTTAAATAAAAATGCGCTGTAAATGCAGGCTGGGTAATTAAAAAAGATTTACTTGAGTAAAGCTAAATACAGTGTAGTGGATAATTAATGGGCCTGTGACAACTCAGTAATAACTACCCTGAACTTTTACAATAGTGCATTAACATATGTGCTCCTCAGAAGGAGGGTTTGTTTTTACAGTCAACACCAGTTAGCTTGGAAATCCCCCTCAACAAAGTTATTTTGGGATTCCTGGTAATGAGCCTGCCGATTCACCCTCTGAGCCAAAGGTGATTGACTGCTATTCATTCATAGATTTCTTTGTTGATGTTGTTTTCAAAAACAAACAAACAACAACAACAACAACAAATTTATATATATATTGGAGTGTTTTTTACTGGTTAGGGAGAGAGCGATAGAAACATCAATGATGAGAGAGAATCATTGATCGGCTAATCCTGCACGCCCCCCTTACTGGGGTCAGATCTTGAAACCTGGGTATGTGCCCTGATTGGGAATCGAACCTTAACCTCCTGGCTCATTGGTCCATGCTCCACCACTGATAACACTGGCTGGCCTCATGGGTTTCTTGTTGAGCCTAAAAGAAGTCTGGTTGCAAATTTGATACTCCCTTTCCTCAATTTTCTTGCCTCAGGATGCTTTCTTAGCTCTTAGTGGTATTTGCCTTTCTTGTATTAGGAAGTGAATTTCTGTTCTTTTTGTAGATAGGTGAACTTCAACCTTGAAAAGACTTCTGTAGGTGAGGGAGCATTCCTTGAATGGACAGGGTCCTTTAAGACATTAGGATGTGGCAAGTGCTCCTTGGATACTTAACTCAGTAAAGATTCCTCAGAGAGAGGTACTTTTGAGCTAACCTCTTTTATTTCAGTACATCTTCACTTAACAACTTTTAAAATGTTTTCAAATTTTAAAATAGTAGACTTTACTATTTTTTTGGAGCTGTTTTAGGTTTACAGAACAACTGAATGGAATGTACAGAATTTCATACACATCCTCTCGTCTCCACTTTCTCCTGTTACTGATTATTGTTATTCCACTCATATTATAGTGTGGTGCTTTTGATATAACTGATAGCCTAATACCGATACATTATCATTAACTAAAGTCCATACTTAACATTAGAGTTTACTCTTTGTGTAGTGAATTCTATGGATTCTGACAAATGTATAATGACATGTATCTATTATTACATATCATAGATCCAACAGTTTCACTGAAAAGCCCCTGTTTTTCCATTTAATTCATTCCTTCCTCCCCTCTGGCAACCACTGATCTTTTTACCCATCCTTAGTTTTGCCTTTTCCAGAATGTCATGTGCTTGGAAGCTGACAGTGTATAACCTTGTCAGATGAGCTTTTTTCACTTAGCAATATGCATTTAAGGTTCCTCCATATGTTTTGTGGCTTGGTAGCTCATTTCTACTTAGCACTGAATAATATTCCAGTGCTGGGTGCACCACAGTTCTTTATTCACCTACTTATTGAAGGACCTGTTGGTTGCTTCCAAGTGTTGACAAGTCTGAAAAAGGCTGCTACAAATAATTGTGTGCCGGTTTTGTGTGGATGTAAGTTTTCAGCTCATTTGGGTAAATACCAAGGAACTTGATTGTTAGAACTTATAAGAAGAGTATGTTTAGTTTTATAAGAAACTGCCAAACTGTCTTTTAAAGTGGCTGTACCATTTCACATGCCAAATGCCCCCATTCGAGGGTACAAAGGTAGTGAACCAGGATGCGAAATGTTATTCTAGAAACAGTTCAGACACCATGAATTTGTCCAAGTTACAGACACACTAAAAATTTGGAAGTGTTTTACTGGTTAGAATCTGTGCTTTAGAGTACAAATCATATAATTATTCTTAAATCAGAAATGGGTAAAATAATAAAAATTTAAATTACAGTAAAATACTATAATTATTCCAGTGAAGAATTTAAATCATTGTATGGAATTATTCTGCTAGACATCCAGACATTGATTTCTGGCACCAACTCTCTAGTTTCACATGGATGAAAGAAAAACTATTGGAATAAGATTAGTCTTTTTAAATGTTACCTTTGGAATTAGAGATTTTCATGGATTTATAAACTTGCTCAATAATTATTTTTAAACAATTTATCCATGAGGTAAATACTTGCTATTTTTCAGGGAAAAAATGCATGACCCTCTCTAAGTGCGCATGCACACACACATACAGACACATACAGACACATACACACACCTTCTGAAATTCTGGATTTCTGCCAAAGATGTGAACAATCAATTGCCCAGCCGTGGCTGCAGCCTGATGCACTCAACTTCTGCTCAGCTTTTACTTTGATGCCCATGGTCTTGAAGGGAAACTGTATATAACTGAATAGTGGAAAATTAGTTTCTCTACCTTTTAAAAGGCCTTGTCAGAATTGTTTTTTGAATTTTTATGGTATTAGTTAAGGTTGATCTGAATTATTTTTGCAATTTTTAAAAGCAGGTAACGAATTAAATTTTTTTTTCTCATCTGTTCAACTAAAGCAACAAAGGAGATGCATATGAATACTTTTTAGCCTAAATTAGGTAATCTGATAATTTCCTTATTTCTTCTGTACTACATACAAACAACATTGGTGGCAGGGCCCAGTGTCTTTGCATTATGCATAAATATTCATTTCACTACATGTTCCCAGATTTGTCTCCATTTCTCCAGCTTTTGGGATTTTAAAATTGTTTCCAAATATTTGTAAAACTGAAATTGTTACATGGTGTGTAATGACAATTCTAGTAAAGGCTGGGAAGGACACTAAAACTTAGTTCATTAAATAAAGTCAGCCATTTTATCCGGTTGAGACAGAATTCTTAGTGGTGGAAGGGATTACGATTGTGCTTCTCTGTCATGAGTACAAATCTAAGTCTGTTGATGTGAATGGAATGATTTGCGAGTGGGCAGTCTGCTGGCACTTTTGGGGTGATTTAACAGAAATGCTGAATAGTCACTTTTCATGTGCTTGAAAGGAAGAGCCATGTTTAAATCATCTATAGACATGAAAGCTCTGAAATCCACCAAATTCACAATAATGATAGGAAAAGAAATATGGTTCCCATGAACTCTGGTCTAAATGCTGTGACTCGCAGCAAAGTGCTATCTTTCTTTTCTGCTAAATAAGAAAAAGTTCATTAAACCACAGTCGCCTGAAGCTTCTCCTGTGGTCACCTGGAGGCCTCCCAGGGAAATGAGAGGAAGGGCACTCACTGGGAGGAGGGGAGAGGAGAGGCGAGGTAGCCTGTGGATCAGGTGTGTAGAATAATACCTTTGGGCCCCAACTGGTTTGGCTCAGTGGATCGTGTGGACTGAAGGGTCCGGGCTTTGATTCTGGTCAAGAGCAGGTATCTGGGTTGCAGGCTCAATCCTCGGCCCTGGTTGGGGGAGGTGCAGAAGGCAACCAATCCATGTGTCTCTCTCACATCAATGTTTCTCTCTCTCTGTCTCTCCCCTCCCTTCCACTTTCTCTAGAAATCAATGGAAAAATATCTTCAGCTGAGGATTAAAAAAATAAAACAAAAGGAACACCTTTGGGATGCCATTTGGAAGATATTTATACACTGGTGTCCATGTCTTTAATACTATCTCTTGCTTATTTTGAATATAGTTATTCAGACTGATATGTGGCAGTTTTGTCAGACCCACACTAGTTACTTTCATTAGGACATTCTGGTCCTTTCTGGGATGTGCATTCTGTGAGGGCAGAAACTTTGATTTATTCATTGCAGTGTCCCCGGCATAATGTAATGTCTGGCAAATTGTTATCACTTAATAGATATTTGTCGATGAAATGAATAAAAAGAAAATCAGCAGGTGATTAGAGAACTTTATTTTCTTTATAATGAAAGACTTGGGTAAATTTCTGATTTCTATATGTTCCATTTTAGTTGTGAATATAATCCATGGATTAAAAAAAAACATATGCCGAAACCGGTTTGGCTCAGAGGATAGAGTGTCGGCCTGCGGACTGAAAGGTCCCAGGTTCGATTCCGGTAAAGGGCATGTATCTTGTTTGCGGGCATATCCCCAGTAGGGGGTGTGCAGGAGGCTGCTGATCGATGTCTCTCTCTCATCGATGTTTCTAGCTCTCTATCCCTCTCCCTTCCTCTTTGTAAAAAAACAATAAAATATATTAAAACACACACACACACACACACACACACACACACACACACACACATATGATGCCCAGAACATCGCCTGGTGGCATGCCCGGTGCCCTTTCTGTTGAATATTGTGGTTGATATCAGGCCAGAGGACCAAAGGAGTAGATTTCTGCAGAGTCAGGACTGACATTGATCCCAGGGCATAGGCCACAGGACTTCAGAGTCCCTGGCTTGCACAGACACTGGGTAATCTAAGTTTGCCTGTCAGTTCCCTTTAAGAACATTGTAAGAGGGGCTGGTGACTCATAGAGAAAACTGTGTGCCGTCTTGGGTTCCCAAACTCAAGTTGAACCTGGCCCTTAAAAGTAGAAGCTTTTGTCTTGCTGTTTTGCTGCCCCTTTCCAGAAGCAGGGCAGAAGCCTGTCTTCGCCTATTACAGTCCTGAAGGGAGCATCCCACAGGGAAGGTCCCCCAGGGCTCCCTAGTGACAGCCATGAGTTATTACCCTGGTGGTCCCATTCTTATCTTGTCTTATGGAGTAAGAGTGAGCAAGAGATACAACTTCTACCATTTTCTTAGAGCCTAAAGCTACATTTTACACCTAATTCTGATGGGGCAAAAACAAATGGCAGAATAACCACATCTTATTTACTTGATTACATGTCACCATAAAGTACACTCATTTATAGGGATACTTCTGATACCAACCATTCAGCAATGATTGAATTATGTGGTAAATTTACTGTTAAGGTGATCCCTGGGTTATCCATTATCACCCAATCAAATTATATTTTGAGCACCTACTCTAATCAAGGCATTGGTTAAGTTAAAGAGGAATCTAAAGAATAGCAGTTCTTCTCAAACCTCTTAAGCATTATTATGTAATTGGAGAAGTAAAATATAAAAATACCTGAAATAATACAAACAACTAATAATCAACGCTAAAAATGATGAGACATGGACACTTCACAGAAAATTATACAAGAGGGAAGAACCAACCTTGGAATGAGAGAATACTTTGAATAGAGTATTTAAAATAACTGGTATAGAGGGCACACATAATGACATTATTTGTACTAAGAAGTATGTTCAGTATTCCGCATGTTTAGTTTATAACCTCCCATAGCTAAGGAAGGTTTAATACTTAAGCCAAGAGGTTTTTTTGTTGTTGTTATTTTGTTTTCTGGGGGAGGGGAAGGTATGGGGCTTAGATTTCTATTTTTAAAAAGACAGGAGGAGACTGGCTCTTAACTCTTTAAAGCCCTGCCATTACTTTTTTTATCCTAAAATGGCTATAAAAGAGGGTGGCTGGTTCCAAAGAAAGTTTCTATTTATGCCTCATCAGTGCAAAGGATGCCTTTTTTTTTTTTCGTTTTAAGGTTGCCTCATTAACATTTAGCTTATTTAGGCCAGTTTATTAGCTGTTAATAAGTTAGTTAAAAAGATATGATGGTGCTTGGCTGGGGTTGCTCAGTGGTTGTCACAGTTTGGTCCTCAATCAGGGCACATGCCCGGGTTGGAGATGCAATCCCCAGTGTGGAGAATGCAGCGGGCAGCCAATCAGTAATTCTTTCTTATCATTGATGTTTCTATATCTCTCTCCCTCTCCCTTCCTCTGTGAAAGCAATAAAACATATTTTTATAAAAAGATATGATGATGTGGCTCAGTTAGTTGAACATCATCTTGAGCACCTAAAGATCACCGCTTTGATTCTTGGTCAGGGCATGTGCCCAGGTTGCAGGTTTGAGGATTGTGCAGGAAATAGTTAATCTATGTTTCTCTCTCCCTTTTCCTTCCTTTCTCTCTAATCAATAAAAAACATGTTAAATAAAAAGAAAAAAAGAGGAAATTGATTCTATTTTTGCTCTCCATCAATGGGTAGCCAAGAGTGTGTGCTCAAGAGGAGGATAAAGAGAAGGAATCTGCAACATGGAGCAGTGAGAGAAGTTCTTAATATTAACTCACAGGAAAATATTCAGAGAATCTCCTAGAAAAAAAAATGTATTAGATAAAAACAAAGTCCTGTTTAGATGCTCTAGAAATATATTACAATTATAAAACCAGCTAAAGAGTACCTGGATATTTCTAAAATATGGTGTCTGAGAATTGATACTAAGCTCCACCAAAGCAAAGATGCTGCATCTAATTAAATATAACTTTCTTTTTAAAAAAATTGAGCCAGCAACCCTTCTAAGCACGGAAAGATGCCCAAGCACCTGAGCCACACCAGCCAGGGCATAGTTTTTCCTATTTATTAAGGCCACATAAATGGAATCCTACAATGCATGTTTATTTTTGTCTTACTTCTTTCACTCAACATTAAACTGAGGAGATTTATTCTTGTTGTGTGTTGTTATGGTTCATTTATTCCCCTTGCTGTGAAGTACTTCATCTTGCAAATTTACCACATCATTCAATTATTGCTGGATGTTTGGGAACTTATTCCAGTTTGAGCTATTACAGAAAGTGCTACTGTGATCATTCTTATGCGTGCCTTTTGGTGAACATATGTGCACATTTCTCTTGGGCATATGAATGGGAGTGGAATTGCTGAGTCATAAGGTATGTCTATGTTTGGCTTTAATAGGCACTGCACAGTAGTCTACAAAGCTGTTTTACCTCTTGATGATGATTCTAAATGGTAAAGAAATTATTTAACATTTGATGAATTTTTAATTTTTCTCAAAAGAGCTAATATCTTTGAGGTGTAAAAACTGCATTTTGTTCACTTCTGAAACAGTAGAAACTGTTCATCACAGAAGGAAATGGCACAGAAGAGATTGAACTTTTTCAATTAAAAGATTATAGAAGTCATCTAGGGCATGCCTAGTCCTACTGTGAAAGAGTGGCAGGGAAGAGCCTGTCTTCAAGTCTTTTATGTGTATGATTCGTGTTCTTTTTATTATAATTTAATTCTACAGGCAAGTTTGGCATCCTCCTCTGATAAGTACACTAAACACTGTGGGAATTTCGAATAAAGGCAGAAAAAAAGCATTGTGGTGTGGTAGCTTAAGCCTGCATGGAAAAGAAAATCTCTATAGTATTTTTGCTGGTATGATTTTTAAAATTGATTTTAGAGAAAGAAAGGGAGAGATAGATAGACCGACAGAGACATCAGTTGCCTCTTGCATGCACACTGACCAGGAATTGAACCCACAACCTGGGCATGTGCACTAATTGGAATCAAACGGGACTATGCTCCAACTAACTGAGCCACACCAGCCAGGGCTTTGCTGGAGTGATTTTTGAATCTTACCTGATATTTATCTCTGATAGCTAATCTGGCATTTATACCAGATTGACCCTTTTCCTTTACTTTTTCATTACTTTTTCCCCGATTCAGATCCTTATTGCTCCAGGACTGAATTATTGGAACAATCTCTTACTTAGCTGGCTTTATCCTCTGTATTTTCTTTCATCTCTAATATATTTCAGAATATTACTGATTGAATTAGTCTTTACAAAAACACATTCATTTTGCACTTCTTCTGGTCAGTATTCTTCAACAGTAATTATACACCCATATACCAATGGAGCCAGGTAATTCAAATGAATAAAGGAGGCCAAATAATGGTCTTTGCATATTATGTATCTAGTAATATTCTTTAAGTACATAGAGAATTCTTCTTTGTTGCTTCCCCCCCCTCCCCCCCCCTTAAACCAAGCTCCTCTTGGCCTTGGTTTTATTTCCCTGATTTAATAAAGACCACATCAAAAGAAAAAAAAATTACCTCCCTTTTAACCCCACAGTAAGAAAACCAATAGCAACAGCACAAGACCAACTGGAACAGTCATGAAAACCCAGGAAACATTTAAAGAGATGTCTGCAGCTATTCAGCTCTAGGTTCATTGCCATAATGGATTTTGCCCTAGTGTTTTTAGATCTTTCCATTTTTCAAGTGAATTGGGACAGCCAGAGTTTTCTGTGAAATCTCTGTATATTTAGATTTTGGAAAAAACTTGTAAGTCAAAAACAAAACAATAGGGGGAAAGTTCTGTATGTGAGGTTGGTTCCCAAGCTATTTGTGAGTTCTGCCTTGCACCAAATAAATATATGCATTTACCTCATCCAGCAGTTCTGACCCTCGGTTGCTAGGCTCCCCTTTCAGTTACCATTATTTCCCATTCTCTCGAACACATATGCTTAGTTTTAATTAGATTGGCCCCTCCCCTATTTTCACAGAACAAGTCCATTCATTTCTGGGGCTATGCCTCAGGCCATTTTTGCATTTTAATTCACTCACCCATCCCATTTCTTCTTCTTTAAAGTTCTCCTAACATCCTAGTTTGTCCATGAAGTCATTCTTAATACTTCAGGATACATTGTTTTTTTCCTTTTTTCTGAACAGAATATATTTAATATCAGTATATTTATAATTTCAAAAAAAATAATTTTTCTAATAGGATTATTTGCTCCATGTTTTAGATTTATTTTTTGTTGCACCCCTCCTCCCAGCAATATTCGGCATAACTTATGGCATGTAAAGAATGTTTGATAGCTCTTTTGTTTTGGGTGATTGATTATATAAAATGTGAGATGGCATCTATAGCTCATCAAAATATTTCAGCAACTATTCAGTTAGTTGCTATGCACACATACTTTATTTAACCCAAAACGTTTTGTTTGCTATTTGAGAACCTAAAACATTTGAATAGTCTGGATTTTGCATTAAATGCGTTTAATTATATAAATGCTCATCAAGGTGCATTTCCCTGGTGAAATCTGGAAGACCAGGGTCTTCTATTTAAAGCTTTCTATCACATAAGTTTTGTGTACAATAAATGCAACATGAATACTTGTTGGTCAGTTCAGTCCAGTAGTCTCATGAGATTTGAAGCGTTTTATTATTGGAAGCAGATCTATATGTGAAATAAAGATATTATCCCTCATTTATGTTTAGAAAAATTATTTTAAGCTCCCCAGGTAATATAGATGTTATCTTAGGTTTATTTTTACTGGGTGGGTAAGTTGTGAAGTAAAGCTAGTGCGTTGGAAATGAACAATGAAATGACATTGTAACCTGAGTTACCACAGAGCATGAAATGTGATCTAAGGCTACACTGTTTTTGTTATACCTTTTATGTTCTGCAAAGTGACTGCACTACTAGTGTTCCAGGAGCTTTGGTATATGCATTCCTTACCTACTCCCATAACAAGATTGAAATTCCTAGGAAAAGCCAAGACTTCCCCAGAAGCCTTCCTAAACAGCTGCTATAAACTTCACAGAGACAATAGGCAAGAAGGACATCTTGAAGTGGAAGTGAGAATACAAGCTTCAGGTTTCCAAGGAGCTGATGAAGCCAATTTCCTGAAACTGTGTAATGATTAAATTGAGGTGCAAATTAGCTTCCAATATGACAAATACCATTCTATTATGAAGTATCGTATTTTCTTTCTTTCTTTCTTTTTTTTAATAAATCTTTATTGTTCAGATTATTACAGTTGTTCCTCTTTTTTTCTCCCCATAGCTCCCTTCCACCTGGCTCCCACCCCACCCTCTGCCTTTACCTCCCCCACACTGTCCTCATCCATAGGTGTACAATTTTTGTCCAGTCTCTCCCTGCACCTCCCTCACCCCTTTTCCCCTGAGATTTATCAGTCCACTCCCTCTCTATGCCCCTAATTCTATTATATTCACCAGTTTATTCCATTCATCAGATTTTTACTTCACTTGATTTTTAGGTTCACTTGTTGATAGATATGTATTTGTTGTTCCTAATTTTTATCTTTACCTTTTTCTTCTTCTTCCTCTTCTTAAAGAGTACCTTTCAACATTTCACACAATACTGGTTTGGTGCTGATGAACTCCTTTGGTTTTTTCTCATCTGTGAAGCTTTTTATCTGCCCTTCAATTCTGAATGATAGTTTTACTGGGTAGAGTAATCTTGGTTGTACGTTCTTGCTATTCATCACTTTGAATATTTCTTGCCACTCCCATCAGGCCTGCATAGTTTCTGTTGCGAAATCAGCTGACAATCGTGCTCCCTTGTAGGTATTTAACTTTTTTTCTCTTGCTTCTTTTAACATTCTCTCTTTTTCTTTTGCTCTTGGTATTTTAATTATAATGTATCTTGGTGTGGTCTCTTTGGATTCCTTTTGTTTGGGTTTTGTGTACTCCCCGGACTTGAAGTCTATTTCTTTCACCAGGTGGGGGAAGTTTTCAGTCATTATTTCTTCAAATAGGTTTTCAGTATCTTGCTCTCTCTCTTCTGGCACCCCCACAATTCTAATGTTAGTATGCTTGAAGCTGTCCCAGAGGCTCCTTACACTATCTTCACATTTTTGGATTCTTTTCTTTTTGCTTTTCCAGTGAGTGTTTTCTGCTTCTTTGTATTTCAAATCTTTGACTTGATTCTTTCATTCCTCTAGTCTGCTGTTAGATTTCTGCATAATATTTTTTATTTCAGTCAGTGCATGCTTAATTTCTAGTTGGTCCTTTTTCATATTCTCTTGGGTCTTGCTAAATTTATCCATCTTTTCTAAGAAATTCTTAAAAAACCTTATAACTGTGATTTTGAACTCTATATCCAATCATTTGTTTTCCTCCATTTCTTTTGTTTGTGACCTATTCTTTTGTTTCCACATTTTTACTGCTTCCCTGAGTTGGTAGAGTAGCTTTGTGTGCTAGGTGTCCTGTATGGCCCAGTAGCTCCGCCTCCCCAGTTACCTGAGGTGGACTCTCTTGGTGTACCCCTTTGTGGACTGTGTGTATATATAGCCTTGTGGTAGTTAAGTCTTGATTGTTGTTGGTATCACTGGGGGGAATTGACCTCCAAGCCAATTAGTTGTGAGGATCAGGTGTGTCAATACCAGGAGAACTTCTGTGCTGGACTCCGCCTTAAGACTTGCAAGATTACAAAAGCCTCTGTGCTAGGCGTGGATGAGGTGGAGTCTCAGGGCTGAGCAGACAGCCTTTGCTTCCTGTCAGCCCCAGTCTCAGTGTCTCTTGGTAATCACTGCAGCCCTCTCTGTGCGCAGGTGTGCTGCACACCTCCAGATCTCTGCCTCTCTGGCTCCCCTGAGTTTCTGTGTGCTCCAGGGACCCGTATGAGTCTGGGTCCTCAGGGTCTCACTCAAAATTGAGGTTCAGTGCAATCTGACCTGGATTTCAGT
The DNA here is from genome assembly GCA_011751065.1 of Lasiurus cinereus. Taxonomy (NCBI): domain Eukaryota; kingdom Metazoa; phylum Chordata; class Mammalia; order Chiroptera; family Vespertilionidae; genus Lasiurus; species Lasiurus cinereus. The sequence continues at coordinate 1,533,269 of JAAGEH010000040.1, forward strand.
GCAGTTGGGAGGTTCTGTCTTCCTCCTGCTAGAGAAAGCCAGCAGCATAATCAGCAGTCAGCCCTCTGTATGTGCACTTTCGCATGCACCTTCAGACCTGTGTCTTTTGCGGTTCCCCTAAGTTTCTCTGCGCTCCTCCCTTTTCACAACAGTCCAGACTCCTCCATATGACTCTTGCCTGGAACTGGGGTTCAGTGCAGTTGGAAATGGGGTTCAGTGAAGTCGGGAGTTTTTGTCTCCCTCCTGCTAGAGGAAGCCAGCCAGGCACTCTGCCCTGTCCTCTCCACGTGCATGTCTCTGTACCTCAGCTTTTTGCAGCTCCTCTGAGTCTCTGTGAGTCCCGCTCTTTCCTTCTAGTTGTAGAATTTCCACTCAGCCAGCTTTCCTGTGGTTTTGGATGATGTCTGTTCTGTCTTTTAGTTGTAGTTTTGAAATTGTTGTGCGAGGCAGCAGTTTAGGTGTTCCATCTTTGTTTCTCCTCGAAGTACCATATTTTCTAGAGTAGCATGTTTTGTTGTAGAACTTCCTGCAATTAGGCAAATATTTTACATCTGTGCTGCCCAATATGAGCACTTGAAAGGTAGCAATTGTGACTGAGAAAATGAAATTTGAATTTTAACTACCATATATTTCCATGTATAAAATCCTATTTTTTCCCCTAAGATTGTTAGACTGAAAATCGAGGGGCCTCTTATACAGGGAAGTCAGTCAAGAAGAGAGCTGAGTCCTTGCGGAGCTGCCCATTCCTTGTCAAACAGGTTTCCTCCAATCACAAGCCTTATTGTTACTGACATCAGTTGATGCTGTAATTGAAGGTAGAGGTGGAGAGTGCACAGATGCAACAGGGACCAGAGCATTCTGAGCCCATTAAGATGTAAAAAAATAAAAAGATAAATACTGGTAAGTGATTGTCTTACTCTGCAAAATTCAAACTGAATGTAATCAGTTATGCAAAAGAGCACAGAAATAGAGCTATAGAGAGGCAATTTGAACCTCCTCCCACTGAGTGCATGATCAGACACTAGAGAAAACAGGAAGAACAACTCCTTAAGTTGCCAAAAAAGAAGAAGGCCTTAAGAGGAAAACCAGCAAAATGGGCAAACTTGGAACAGAGGCTTTAGGCTTGGGTTACAGAGCAGTGCCAGCATGGCTTATGTGTGTCAGCCAAGAATATTCAGTGTCAAGCAAGAATATTTTCAAGCAAAATGAACATTGGCTTTACAGGAAATGCAAAATGGTGCTTAAATTTCATGAGGGGAGAAGGGTTGGTCATGAGAACACGAAAAATGTTAAAGTGATATGCTGCATAATATCATAGTACTGGTATGTGAACATTACCTTTGGCAATTGCTAAATAAAAATGTGTTCTGTTTTATGTTTAAAGTATTGATTTCTTAATTTTGGGTTGGAAAAGTGGGGGTGTCTTATACATGGAAGCATTTTATGCACGGAAAAATACGGTAACTTACCAGTCAATTAGCCACTAGTGGCAACCATCTTGGACAGGAAAATTCTGGAGGAAAATCTAGGCTTAAAATAATTTTTGTCCTTGTTTGAGTCAAGAGCCCCAAATGTTTTCAGTGAGAGCCTTTGTGTTTTAATTTCTCAAGGTGAAACGTCTTTAGAGAGAGCGAGGATGTGGGCAGTGTGAGCAAAAGGCAGGGATGACACCGGGCGGAAGAGAGAATGCCAGCACTTCTGCTCTCCCTCTGACAAGACTGCCCTCTGGGTGAGGAGACACAACAGCTCCTCCCCAGGCTGGACCTTTCTTGCATAATAGCAGATGTTGTTATTTAGAGATAATCATTCCATAGAAGTTGAAAGCCACATTCTATCTAACTAAATGAAATTCTGGTGTTTTTTAAAAAATATATTTTTATTGATTTCAGAGAGAGGAAGGGAGAGGGAGACAGAGATAGAAACATTAATGATAAGAATCATTGATCTTATCACACCCCCTACTGGAGATTGAGCCAGCAACCCAAGCATGTGCCCTGACCAGAATCGATCCATGACCTCCTGGTTCATAGGTCGACACTCAACCTTTGAGCCACACTGGCCGGGTGAAATTCTGGTTTTGGAAATAACGTGGGTGTGTCATTAAAGTCCAGGGCAATAGGATTTGCGAGGTCACAGTAGTAAACATATCTGTGCTTATTATTTAAGTAGGTTCTGAGAAAGTCAACCATCTATCTTTTAGCACATGTTCCAGGAAATGTGAAAAGCAGGTATATAAGAAAATCCATTCACATATGCTTTATTTTATATTGTATGGCTTCGATTAAAAGCTTCAATTAACATTGCCAAAGGGGAAACTTAAGCTTTATTTGGAAAATCACTGATCATATAATAACAAAATGAAGGGACCCATAAAATAGAACAGTAACTGTAAGTAAGAGATTGGAAAAACCCTGGAGAGGTTAGCTAGACCAGCTTCAAGAAGGAGCCGAGAACACTGAAAGAGAGAAATAGCTCTCCTATTTTTAAAGACCTGTAGAGAAGAGATCTAATAACCTCGTTCATCTTTTAATTATGAGGAACATCCTATTTTATGCTGAACCCCATAATTCAGATTCTAATTTACATGCTTTATAGATTCAACAAACTCTTACATGACAAACTCAATTATTTCCAGTCCATCAAGAGCAGAGCATGTGGCTTATTTAAATCTTGGATGCGGTAATTCAGGATGGAGGGACTTTGCCCATTGCCGTGAAACTCCTGTTCGGAAGAGGCGGGAAGCTTGTTGACTTGTCCCTTTCCCATTCTACTAATCCATGCAATGGGCTTAGATGCAGTGTTTATTAGAGCATTGACATTAAGACTCTGGAAGAATCTCTGTATGTATGTGGATAGCAAGTCGATAAATAACCATGGATGAGCAAAATGTAAAACCCATAAGTCTTTCAGGCTTTGGTACTTTGGTCCTATTTTGTATATTTTATACTTTCCTGTCATAAATATGACCTTGTGCTCAGAGGGAAATGTATAACCAGATAAATTACAAAAACTGAGAAAACTAAAGCTTCTACATTTGTGAGCCGAGACTTTTGACTTTGTGGAGTTGTAGCCATCTTTAAATTTGGAGGACATTACTGTTGGTAGGAAGGCCCAGGGGCTGAGGCTTCTGGTCACCTGGGACTCATATTCCTAAATTCTTCCACCTGTTTAAAAAAAGAGGGGTGGGCCCTAACTGGTTTGGCTCAGTGGATAGAGTGTAGGCCTATGGGCTCAAGGGTCTTAGGTTTGATTCCTTCCGGTCAAGAGCATGTATCTTGGTTGTGGCCACATACCCAGTAGAGAGTGTGCAGGAGGCAGCTGATTGATGTTTCTTCCTTCCTCTCTGTAAAAATATCAATAAAATATATTTAAAAAATAAAAATAAAATAAAAAAGAGGGTGGGAGGGTTGCATTACAGGACAGCAGTCTATGTAACAGCATTAATGCATGAACACTGAAGGGTCAAGTGTTTCCAGAAATATGAACTTTCTAATATGTACATTTTAAGAGGTTTGGTTCTAAGAAGGAAACACTTCATAGAGGTATATAGCTTGCTTTTATTAAGACTTACTCTGGCTTAGGTTGACCAGGAACTGATGATCCATCTCTCTGTCCTTGTCAAGAATTGTGTCATATGGTTAGACCCGGGATGAAATACAAAGCTTTCTATGTTAAGTCACTGTTTATCATCAGGTCAAATAAGTAAAATGCATGACAGTATAAAATATTTAAATTCTGGCCTCTTTCCTTCCCCACCCCAGCAAACAACATTGAATTTTATCCAATTTAATTATCTAGACTGCAGGGGTTCTCAACCTTCCTAAGGCCGCGACCCTTGCATACAGTTCCTCATGTGGTGGTGACCCCCAACCATGAAATTTTGCTACTGTTATGCATCATGATGTAAATATCTGCATTTTCCGATGGTCTTAGGCGACCCCTGTGAAAGGGTCGTTCAACCCCCCAAAGGGGTCGCGACCCACAGGTTGAGAACCGCTGATCTAGAAGATTATAATTTATTATGTTTCCTTGAGATAATTACATATATATATATATATATATATATATATATATATATACATATATATATATATATTGTAATTTATAATTACTATATATCCTTACAAGAGAAACGGTTTAACTAATTTTACAGGTGTCAATCAACCCTTGCTCAAATTGGGCACACATCAAATCTAGCATTATGGGAGTTTTATTTGGAAGTGAACTTAACTATTATTAATACAAACGTCAAGATATTACACAAAACATCCACAGGAACTTTTTTCCCTTTTTTTTTGAATTGTTCACAAACATTTCCTACATAATCCAACATACAACAAAGAAATGGTACATCTTTTTCTTTCACTTTGCATACAATGGAAAAACAAGAATATATATATATTTTACAAAGTTTAACTAACAGACACTAAGCAGGCTGACAGTTTAAATTTGTTGCTAAGAAATTATGTAATAAAAAATAACCAGAATTTATTTAGCATCAGTCACTTCCATAACCAAGTATTACTCCGATTAATAAAACTTATCAGGCTTCTGGTATACATTTATATCATTACTTAATTTTTAGTACTGCTCTCCACCTTGGTTCTTCACAATTACTAACATAGGAAACTGTTGCAAAGTTGGGGTTAGCATTTACAAAAACGAAATCCCCAGCTTATTATAAGCATATGATGGAATTTCTTTCCAAGCAATGGACATTCAAACCATCCAGAAATCACCAGAACTGAATTTGTAAATATCTTTTTTTTTTCTCCTAAGTCCAAGTCCAACAGAGGAGCTGAAAATCAAACTTAGTGTTTAGTTGGGGGTAGGTTGGGGAATTCAGCCATTTGAAAAATGACCATCTTAAAAAAAAAATGACCACCAAAAATAGGTTCACTAAATTTATTTTAAAAATCATAAAACATTTCTTACAAAAGAGCATTACATTCTGCACACTGCTCTGAATAAATGCCAGGGACATATGGACTATTATTACTTTTCCTCCCTGTCCCACCCTCCCCCCACAAATGTTACAGTGACCACAAAGCAAAGTGTTCACAATAATGACATAGGGGGAATTTTCTAACCACCAACAATGAACAAAAATTTAAAATTCACTCACTCTGCTGCTGTTTCAAAATTTCAATGTTAGTTTTTGCACACCCTCCCCCCAACCCTGTTTGTAAGGAACTAAAACATTACATCTGGTGAACAGCAAAGATTTCACTACACCTCAAATGCAGAACACCTATGAAGCAGAGGAATGTTGGCTTTTTAAACAGAAGCAGATAAAAAAAAAAGATGCAGGACTCCTTCAGTTCTTCACTAGTCTTAGAAAAACTTTCCAGAATACTGCTTCACACTATAAAAAAGAAAAAATATCTGGCATTAGAATCCTTCAACATCTGCATACTGCTTCACACTGTTCTGCAGCAAATACTGTGCATTCTGTATCTGGTCCTGTGTTCCCGTAATGGTAATGATCCGATCTTCGGACCCTTCTAAAGGCTCATCAATTTTGATCAAAGCTCCTGACTCATGACGAATTTGTTTAATCCTCTGACCACCTTTGCCAATTATAGATCCAGCCAAGTCTTTGGGAATAGTTACTTGTGTTGTAATAATAGGTCCACCAAGATCACCGTATGAGCCACGACCCCCTGCATAGGAATAATCGTATCCAGAGCCACCCTGTGGTTCATAAGCCATCTGCCATTCTGAAGGGCTCCATGTATCTATTGCAGAGTCCCAAGTTTCATCAGCACTGAAACCAACCATGCCATCATAACGATCTCCAGGTCCTCCTCTCCTGTCATAGGCCATTAGATCCCCTCCTCTAGGTGGTGGTGGTGGAGGAAGAGGAAGATTGCGAGCTCTGCTACCACCCCGGCCACCTAGTCCAGGAGGAGGGGGAGGAGGTCCTCGCTGAGGACTCATATCATCATAATCTCTTCTAGATGGGGGCACGGGACACCCACCTCGACCAGGAGGCACTCTGTCAAAACCACCTCTTCCTCGCATGGGAAATCCCACAGGACGGCCACGGCAGTCATCAAACATCATTGTAAAGCCACCACAATCATAAGTTTCATCATAAAATTTGGGATCATATGGCTGTGCATATCCTTTGATGGGTGACTGTGATATAAGATCAAGGATGATCTTTATGCACTCTACAACCCTATCAGGTTTTCCTCCAATAAGAACGGCTCTGTCAGTGGAATGAGGACAGCATTCCTGGAAAAGCTTGATTGTTGTCTGAGTGTTCTCTCGAAGTTCTTTGATTTTAGCACCTTTGACCCCAATAATCCCTCCTGCCAGACTCTGATGAACCAACAGTCTCAATTCGCAGTCAAAGTCGCTTCCTTTATAGTGTTGGTAATTTAAGCATTCCACTGCATCAGATTCGAGCGGGAGCTGGCTGGTTGCAGTGGGTGATGGCAACTGCAGGCCCTCTTCCAAGGTAGGGATGATTTTCTTCAGAATTTCTCCAATTGTTTCAATATCAGCACTGATACTCAGTATGCGCTCGGGGCCACTGCTGTCTGGGCCTGAAACACTGGCATTGTAGTCTGTACGCAGAGCCTTAATATTCTTGCCTCCTTTTCCAATCACTGCCCCAGCGTTCTTGCTCTGAAGCAGAATGCGTAATTCAACCATCTCATCAGTGTTCCTAGATCTTTTAAAAGCTTGTTCCTCTTCCCTATCTTCTGCAGGACGTTTACCAAATTCACCGTTGGTGTCGGTATTGGGGAAGGTTTCCTCTGGCTGTTCAGTTTCCATTTTCCTGGATTATATGGACACACCAATCAGTTATTATATATCCTTGCAGAGCAGAACTGAAGTGTTCTGGGCGGGACCAACTGACACCCTAGTGCTGCAGTAGCCGCGCGAGGTCGTCGTCCCTATGCCGCCGCGCCGCCTCTACCGGTCACAGCTAGATAGAAAAGGAGCGCAGGGGCCCTCCGCTCCATATATATATATTTTTATGCTTGATTTCCTTTCACAATTAAGACTCAAACCCAGACCCATGAAGTGGTCAGTTACCTTAAGGTGAAATTAAAATTATGTACAGTTACATTAAATTTGGTGATTTATTTCTCAAAATTAGGTTATTAAATTTTTTGCTCTGTCACAGAAAGAGTCCTTAACAGAGAGTGAGCTTTCCTTCCTAATGATTTTCTTTCCTACTATTAATTCTTAAAGTCTGAGAATAAATATAATACAATATTGAAGACACTAGTACAAATAGGACAAATTCCCCCATCCCTAATTAGATTAATTAGATGACATTCAAAATACTGTTCTAAAAATATGTTAATTTTTCTTTCTTTCTTTCTTTCTCTCTCTCTCTCTCTCTCTCTCTCTCTCTCTCTCTCTCTCTCCCTCCCTCCCTCCCTCCCTCCCTCCCTCCCTCCCTCCCTTTCTTCCTTCCTTCCTTCCTTCCTTCCTTCCTTCCTTCCTTCCTTCCTTTTTCTTTCTTTCTCTCTCTCTCTCTTTCTTTCTTTCTTTCTTTTTACTTTTAAGACATAGTCTAACTTAGGTTGTGCCTATTGACAAATTAATAATTATTGTATTTGTTTAATGGACAGTATACCATGCTCTGGGTCTCAGGCAGGGAGAATTTGCTGCCATATCTATGATATCATTAAGTTTCTGTGACTGCTTCATTGCATGCTTGACCCATCCAAGCGTTCAAATTGCCCAGTGAATCATCTACTTAATTGTTCTCTGCACTTATCTCAATCAACTAGTTCTTCTTTTTCAATTTGACTCCCTTTGTTGAAGTGCTAGTGAGAGGAAAATTTGTCATATTGTCAGAAAGAGCTGCCCTAACCCTGTGAAGGAGAAAATGCAGGGAAATGGGAATGGGGGCAGGAGAGATGATGCACTTGCAAAGTTGAACACAAACACAAGTAGGCCAATGAGAGAAAGGAAGAAAAGAAGTGGGCCTGGATGTGATGGGGGGGGGGGCCCGCCCCCATTTGGAATTGAGACAGAGTTTAACTTTAAACATTACATAATGTTCCTTAGGACTTCTCAGCAGCTTGGGGATCGTTTTTGGTAACTCACAGGGTGATCATTCTCATCATGGTCATCGCCTGGAAAGAGCATTTCAGAAGATGCCACAAGCTCTGCCTTTTGGAGTATTTATAGCTTGGCTGAGGCCACAGCCCAGCAGCAGCAGCAGACTGGGATTAAGGAAGAACTGGCTGTTGTACTTGAGCCTTGTTCTGTGTAACCTATGGCAGAAACAGATTCCACCTTAGGGTGCAATTTATGGGAACTTTCATAGAAGCATGAGGGGCTAGGTCTAGAGAGGCTTGCCTATCAAAATCCATACTGGGAACCTTAGGTATTTATTGGTAATAATCCCATACAAGGCGAAACCATATTATCTTGGAAATGCCTGCCTTTCATTGGTGTACCATAGTGAACTAGGAAGAACTTGGGATTCAGATTGAATACTAGCCATTCTACCCCTGGCTGGACAAGTCAACATAAAGTCTCAGTTTTTTTTCCATCTATGAAAATGAGGACCCTTATTGTGCTTTATATCTCTGAGATAACATAAATAGCATTTCAAGGGTTATTTGCTAAAATTGTCACTGCTTTTTATAACTGAGCCTTGAAATTAATCAAAGCAATAGTCTCATCATCAAGCACTTTTTAATAACTGTACCCAAATATATTGGGTAACTCACTGCAAATGCATTTTTTCTTATTTTGTTGACTTTACATCTAAATGTGTGCTTATAAATGAAACACAGCAAATTTATTGCAAACTAATACTGGTATGTTTTACAAGTTGCTGAAGAAAGAATTGTGAGGGAGAGAGTTTTTAATTAGAGGGGCAGATTTAGCTATTCTAACTATGTAGATCAAATATAACTTGACTATCCAACACTTATTACATGATTTATATAAAGATATCACTCATACTTCACTAGTCATGCATGATCCTTCATAACTCTCCCATTTCTAAACCTAATACACGCTATCCCTGCCAGTACCTCTGTACCATGTTCTCACCACGATGCTTACAGGTTCATGAGCTGGCCACGTGTCTTCCTGCTGCTGAGCTCTACACTCCACACGCTGTGTAGAATGCACTCTCTCCCTCTTCACCTTTTCTGCTCAGCAAACTTCTCATTCTGGAAATGTCAGTTCAGATGTTATCAGACAATTAAATGTTTTATCTTCTGGACTTGCACAGCCCTTTGTAATTATCTTATCACACATCACTACCACTTGTGTGCTTTTATACTCTAATAAACTGTGAGATCCATAGGAAAAGGATAGTGTCTTCTTTGTAGAGAGTTCCACAAAGTCTTGTGCACAGTAAGTGCTAAAAATCAATGTTAGAAAGATTAAGAGAGCCAATGAATGAATGGAGAATGAATGGATGCTTTGTCTAAGTTTACATCAGTAAGAGAGCTAATATTTCCCTCCCCATCCCACTTCAGCTCTTTACAAAACAGATGCTTTGCCAAAATATAATTGGTTGGAAATACATGTTTGATTTAGTAATTAACAAGCATGCATGTAGTATTTAAAATAAGTTTAATTATAGTAATATATTAGTACTTTTTCTCTGCACCAGGATTTATTATTTTATCACTAGAGGCCTGGTGTATGAAATTTGTGCATGGTAGGGTCACTAGGCCTTGCCGTTGATCAGGGCTGATCTGTGGGGTGACCGACAGGGTGATGGGGGTGGGGGGGTGGGCTCTGCTGGCACCCACCTTGGCTGGCCTGGGGCCTGCAGGCTGGGGCAGCTTCTGCATTGAGCATCTGCCCTCTGGTCATAGTGACCAGTCATTATGCAGGTCTTTCCACCGTTCTGTCGATTTGCATATTAGATTTTTATTATATAGGATTATTATCTCTCAAGTTATGGGTAATATCCACATCTGACTCAGACTGCCTATCAGAGCCTATCTCACATAGCACCATGTTAATATTTAATGAACAAGAATAGCACTATCTTATTATATTGAGAATTTATATCTAACTTTGTGGTTTACAAATTAAAATTCACAACATATTGAAAAGAAAGTGTCTGACCTGTCTAATACCAGATCTGACAGTAAAAGAACCTGAGACTGAGGGGAAAATGACATGAATTACACAAACACATGTGGCCAAGCACACCACAAACTCATGTCTTTCATTGTCTAACATATGATGTAGCCATAAAATGATCAGTGAGCAAGCCACACATAAATTTTCAGGTATCATGCTGCTTTTCCTACTATAGGTCATTACCTACATGACAAGAAATCAATAATTATCATTTAAAGTACACTTAAACATTTAGTTGTTTTTTTTGTAAATATCAAAATAAGATACTTTCTTATGTGTTTAAAAGTTATACAAAATAAAACTTAAAATTTGTCATTCTATGCCCTGCACTCACTACCAATATTTTCATGTATTTTGGTTGAACTACAAAGATAGTGAGAGCTATGCATAGATAAAATTGGAATCAAGATATAAATGTTTTCGTATCCTATTTCCACCTAACATTTCATTATGAGCATTTATTTCCTCATCAGTAAATGATTCTCAAAAAATATGATTTTAATGACATATTAATTTCAATATGTGAATTTATCATAATATATTTTATCATTTCCCTAATACGTTTACTGTTAAATACAATGAAGAATATTTGAAGAAATTTTGTGTGTGCATCTTTCCTAGTTTAAATTAAATTACCAGAATATAATTGGTGGGTCAAAATATGAAGTTTTTTTTACGGTTCCTGGTATGATGGCAAATTCTCTATCTTATCTTATATGTCTTCTAATAATAGCAAAGTCTACTTAAATGAAAATAATTGCACCCTTACAATAGAAAAAAGGCAGTTTTGAATTAACCTTACCTAAAAAACTTCCTGCAAAAAGGAATGTTAATGATAAGGTGCTTTCAACATGATCTATTTTTATGAAAGAGGATCCTAAAGATCAGTTTCACCAAGGGTTAATGAAGCAATGGCTTTGATAATTTTCTTATGTTTTATACATCTAAATACACGTACAATGTTCAATATGTCTTATTTATCCTAACAGAAAAATAGCAGGCTTTATATGGAACATTTAACAAGGCAAAAATTAAGAAAATACTGCATTAGCTATGAAAAACCTATTTTGCCTTTAAGGAATGATAAAATAATGGCCAATCATTTAGATTCTTACATCCTTATTATTTATAAAGTGTAAAGCATTTTTAATTGATTCTTCCCAACTTCCATGTAACTTAAATATATACTAAATCTAGCGCTAGTATTCAACTAAATAAAGACTGAAAAAAATGTTCTTAATACCAGTGATTTATGAAGTTGGAAACAACTAAATTATTGATTACAAAGTGAAGGAGAAAGTCAACTGACTTATATTGCTGTAAGTGCAGTCAATTCAGCAGTTGGATCCAAATGAAAAGTGATATTTATCAGAAAATGGAATGGATCACCTAACATTGTGGACTGAGACACTGAGATCTAATTCCAACTCATCTCTTAACTAGATCCACCCTAGGCAAGTGAGTTCATTGTTATGAGCCTACATTTCTCACTTGTGAAGTGTGAGAATTGAATGAGGCAATGTTACTGCAGGGCCTACCTTCATATGGCTCATATTCTTTATAACCCAAAACTTTGGGATTGATGTGGTGAAGAGGGAATAGTTCCTATTTCAGGCTATATATTTTGACCCATAGTGTTCAGGTGCTCCCGCAGGAGAGTCCAGGCTTATGCTGGGTTGAGTTTAGTGTACTTGTTTGGTTTAGAACAATTAAGACTCAAGTTCCACACTAGAGTTGACCTTAGTTGCTTTAATTGCCACATAAATTGTATCATCAAATTGGCTTTTCAAAGGTCTCTAAATTTTTAAAGGGTTGGGTTATTTGTGTTTACTCAGCTTATGTACAACTCTTGGTCCAAGTGAGCTATAGAAAACCTTTTCCTGGAACAAGATTTTAAAAATGACATTTCAGAGCTTTTATCTTCTGGTTTTCTTGCAAAGGAAATATAAGGGAGAATATCTCAAAACATTGGGGTTTTAATGGGAGAAATATTCGAAGACTATTGTGACCTGTGGATCTTCAAAGAGCATATACAACAATATCTCAGCCTTCCAGAGAGAAAACCAGGTGGAAGTTAGCACTGCTTTTACAGGAGAACTGCCTTCACTGATGTATATCCACTTAATGACAAAAACAAAACACATGACAAGTGGTCAGGTTGGATTTCTTGTTTCTTCACACTGAACTGTAGATGGGAAACCCTGAGAACATTCTTTGAGTTCCAATACAAAGGCAACATGCTCAGATTAATAAATTTACCACTCTTCTAATGGCTTGTTTTGAAACCAAATCTTATCTTACTTTTCAGTGCCCAGTTCTGTTGAGCTTCTGAGCATGAAAATAGAGATCAAGTCCTTGGTGCAGACAGACCAAATATTTCCTCCATTACTAACTGATAAATTCAGTGCTTGAGTCTATGCAAATCCACTTGGAAAAGGAAAGTTAGGTTTGCTAATTTATGAAGCTATTAGGCACAGAGACAATTCAAAGGTGTTAGGGAATTGACAGAGCATGTTGGCTTTGAGTATACTTTTGATGCCAATGTATTCCCAGGAAGGGTAAACACATTGATAAACTCATTGCCCTTGATCTTCCAACACAGATTCTATTGACATTTCTTATAGCTCTAGGCACAGATTAGAGCATATATGGCCCATTGATTGCATTTAGGGCTCTTAATGACAGGAAAGAAGATTGAATTCCTCTCCCTATAAACACAGGGAAGGTTAGGAGCATTTCATTTTTGGTCTTAACACACATTTTTGATTTTGCAAATCTATTTTTGGATTCTGTTACTAATTCAGTAATTATTTAAAGAGATGGTTTTACTCTAATTCTTAAAACAATTTAATATTTTGAATATCACTCAAGTCATGGTTTTTGAATATATATTAACAAAATTTTGAGAAAGTTATATGAAAAAAGTTTATATTAATCTTGTGATTTGTATGTGTGTATATCATATATGTATTACAATCTAAAACTCAAAAAAAGTTGATTCCCAGCCGGCATGGCTCTATGGTTGAGCACTGACTTCTAAACCAGGAGGTCACAGTTTGATTCCTGGTTAGGGCATGTGCCCAGGTTTTGGGATTGATCTCCAGTGGGGGGCATTTAGGAGGCAGCCAATCCATGATTCTCTCTCATCATGGATCTCTCTCTCTCTCTCTCTCTCTCTCTCTCTCTCTCTCTCTCGTCTCTTTCTTTTTCTCTCTTTCCCCCTCTCCCTTGCTCTCTGAAATCAATAAAAATATATTTTAAAAAACTGAGCAATAGTTGATATTTCTAAAAATTTAGGGACCTTTCTCTATTAAAAAATTAAAGATTATGTAGAAAATGTGCTTAATATCAGTGATTAGATATTAAGATTAATCTGATATTAGATTCCACCAAGCTACGTAAAATGTTGGTACGAACTGGTTAACTCACTTTCTTTGACTTGCCTTAGGCTTCAGACCTCATAGCATCCTTCCCATATTCATGATACTGGAAAAAATCATCTTAAAAACTTTTACTGGATATATACTGGGGCCAAAGGTCTGTTCTTCCAGACACTGTACTTTAATAGAAATAAGAACTTAATTTTCATTATTAGGTTATTAACAGCTGTTCATTACCTCAACTCACTTAAACAGCTTTAGTAGAAAGTAGTTATAATTACTTAAAAGCAACTTGTTTATTGAGGTACAAATAGATTAATTAAATGAAGATTTGGGGGTACATATTGACTGGGAAGGATCATTATAAAATTTATATTCACAGTCAGAAAATAGCACCGGTTTGCAGTATGAGGACTAAGTAAGAAGATTTCTGTATACACATGGCAGATTAAACACATGTTCAAGGAGCTCCCTCCAGGCAAAAAAATTGGCTTTTCTCTTTCACCATTTCTACAGACTAGAAATTGATTTCCTAGAGAAATCAAGTAAGAGAGCTTTGACTGGGGTCAACAGGTCCAGTGGAAGCAGGGTTTGAGATGTAAGAATGAAAACAGAGAATTAATACAATGCTGCTGCTGATCTATGAAATCCCCAGCCACCTCCTCACTCTGGTCCCCAACAGCCTGTAACTAGCTGTACATTCCTCAATATTCTTGGAAGAAAGTGAACAACCCCAGAGAAAGTGAAATCACAAATATCTCAGTATGAGCAAAAACCAAAACTCACCAGACATTAGAACATCCCCAGTAAAAAACTGAGACCAAAAGTAAGAGTTACCTTTCCCCCAATTTTATTGATATACAAACTGTGTAACTTTAAGGTGCACAGATGACTTTACATATATATATATATATATATATATATATTTTCCTGCAGTGAGAACTATTAGGATATACTTTCTCTTAGCAACTTGCATATATACCATTCAGCCCTGGCCAGTAATGGCTTGGTAGTTTGGAGCATTGTCCCATGCACCTTATGGTTGTGGTTGATTCCTAGACAGGGCACATACCCAAGTTACAGGTTAGGTCCCCCCATCAGCCAATCAGTGTTTCTCTCTCCCCTGTGCCGCAACAGCACAACCAAGGGTTTGGCGAGCCAGAGGGAGGGCCGGTGAAGGATGAAGAAAAGATAGGCAAAGAGAATAAGGTGGGTCTAGGTGGATCTTCTGTGCCTGGCTGAGGCCACAGAATAGATCCAGACTGCAAGCTGATGCTTTATTTTATAGTCAGAGGTAAACAAGGTAATTTACAACGTTTCAAGGTAGTGGTCACCATAGTTACAATGTTCTTGTGAGTTTCATTTGTTTTGGCAGCACTTGCTGCACTTCCCATAGCCCATTAGCTACCCAGGAAGAATCTAGGGAGCAGTCAAAAGATCAAGCTTAATTATGCTAAGAAGGCTGTGCCCTCTAAGCTGGGACTTGTTTGTGGCTTTGCCAGCAGGTCAGTTTGAGGCTTAACCCTATAACCGCTCCCTACACTCCCCCTCTCCCTTCCTCTCTCTCTAAACTCAATTATAAATATGCAGAAGTGTTAATTATAAATATCACTAGAGGTCCGGTGCATGAAATTCATGCATGGGTGGGAGAGGTGTCCTTCAGCCCAGCCTGCTCCCTCTCCAATCTGCAACCCTGAGAGGGATGTCCAACTGCCCATTTAGGCCCGATCCTACCTGGACTGCTGGCTCCCAACTGCCCCATTTAGGCAATCAGACATCTCTCTCACAATCCAGGACTGCTGGCTCTGAACTGCTCAACTGCCTGCCTTCCTGATTGCCTCTAACTGCTTCTGCCTGACAGCCTGATCACCCCCTAACCACTCCCCTGCCAGGCTGATTGATGCTTAACTGCTCCCCTGCCAGCCTGTTTGCCCTAACTGCCCTACCCTGTGGGCCTGGTAACCCCTAACTGCCCTCCACTGCAGGCCTGGGTCCCCCCCAACTGCCCTTCCCTGCAGGCCTGGTCACCCCTAACTTCCCTCCACTGACAGCCTGGTCACCTTTAACTGCCCTCCCCTGAATGCTTGATCACCTCCAACTGCCCTTCCTTGCAGACCTAATTGCCCACAACTGCCCTCCCTTGCAGGCCTGGTCCCTCCCAACTGCCCTACCTTGCTGGCCTTCTTGTGATGGATATCTTGTGTCCACATGAGGGCAGGATCTTTTGACTACATAGGGGCAGCCATCTTGTGTGTTGGAGTGATGGTCAATCTGCATATTACTCTTTTATTAGATAGGATAGAGGTCTGCTGCATGGGTGGGGGCCAGCTGGTTTGCCCTGAAGGGTGTCCTGGATCAGGGTGGGTGTTCCCTTGGGGCGTGTGGTGGCCTGGGCGAGGGGCCTGTGGTGGTTTGCAGGCCAGCCATGCCTCCTGGTGACCCAAGTGGAGGCCCTGGTGTCTGGGATTTATTTATCTTCTACATTTGAAACTTGTAGCCTAGAGTGGAGCCAAGCCTTCTGCTCGCACAGCCATTGAAACTTTGTTGCCTTAAGTGGAGGCCTGGGCCGCCAGGGTTTGCGGAAAGCTTGGCTTCCTTCATTGCTAGGGGCAACCCAAGCCTCCCTCCTGCTCTCTCTGTGGCCATAGGCATCTTGGTTGGGTTAATTTGCATACTCGCTCTGATTGGCTGGTGGGCATGGTTGGTGAGTATGGCTTGTGGGTGTAGTAGAGGTATGGTCAATTTTCATATTACTCTTTTATTAGATAGGATGTTTTTATAACACCCCTATAACTTACTTATTTTAACTTATATATACTAAATAAATAATATATATTATATATATATACTAAATAAAAAATATATATATTTTATTATTATTAATTTTTTACAGAGAGGAAGGGAGAGGAACAGAGTTAGAAACATCGATGAGAGAGAAACATCTATCAACTGCCTCCTGCACACTGCTCACTGGGGATGTGCCCACAACCAACATACATGCCCTTGACAGGAATCGAACCTGGGACCCTTCATTCCGCAGGCCAATGCTCTATCCACTGAGCCAAATCAGTTTTGGCTTATTTATTTTATAACACTTATTTTACCATCTTTATCCAATTCTCCTAACCCCAACCTCTGTCTCTGGCAATGGAAAATAATCTAATCTTTTTTTCAATGAGTTTGTTTAGATTCCACATATAAGTGAGATTTATATTATCTCAAATGGCAGGATTTCCCTCTATTTTATGGTTGAATAGTATTTCATTGTGGTGTGTGTGTGTGTGAGAGAGAGAGAGAGACATTTTCTTTATCCATTTATTTGTCAGTGGATACTTAGGCTGCTTCCATATCTTGGCTGTTATAATGCATGAAATTCGTGCACTGGGGGGTGGCGGTCCTCAGCCCAGTCTGCCCCCTCTCACAGACTGGGAGCCCTCAGGGGATCTCCTACTGACAGGGGATCTCCATGGGGAGCGGGCCTAAGCTGCAGTCTGGCCTCCCTTTGTGGGAAGCAACTGGGCTGATCAGGGGAAGGCGCGAGTCCCATCACCCCACAGCTGCAGCAACTGCCAGTCACCTCAGCTACCAAGGTGTTTTCATCAACATGGGCTCCAGTCCCTTCATCACGAAAAAATGACAACTGTCTTTAGGCATTTTCACGATGTGTCTTTCATAGGATATGATATTTCTTTCTTTCTTTCTTTCTTTTTTTTTTTTTCTCACCTGAGGATATGTTTCCACTGACTTTTAGAGAATGTGGAAGAGAAAGGGAGAGACAAAGAGAAATATTAAAGTGAGGAACACTTTGATTGGTTGCCTCCTACATGAGCCCTGATCTGGGCCCTGGCCAGGGAGGAGCCTGCAACCTAGTTACATGCCCTTGATTAGAATCAAACCCAGACCCTGCAGTTGGCAGGCCGAGGCATTATCCACTGAGCCAAACTGGCTAGGGCAGGATATGACATTTGTTAGCCCTCCAGCAACAGACCTTCATTTTGTCCTCCAGGAATGTGGTGGAAAAACCCTAGATCACTTTTTTGGATTCTTATTACCCAGGTTACCAAGAACATTACCAGTGGTGTACAGGGAGCTTAACCAATGAGTGGTCAGAAAAGGTGTTTCCTCTACAGCTCATGCACAGAGGCAAGCTGAGCCTGGCACACCTCCGCTCCACCCCCCAAGTCTCTGGGCCTGCTTAAGCCTCTGCTGTGGCTTGGGCAGGGCCTCCCCAGCTCTGTTCAAGCCTGTGCCATGGCTTGGGCGGGACCTCCCTCCCCACCCAGTTCCACTCTGGCCCTGCTCAGGCCTCTGCTGCCCCACCCCTGGCTTCTTGGTGCCACAGCCCATAAGCCAAGAGTGGCCAGGGGCATTCTGGGATCCCAGCTGCTCAGGGCCTACACGTGGGACTACCGGCTCTGAGTGGCCTGGGTCCCAAGGATGTTCCTGGGACCCAGGCTGCTTGGCACCTGCTTATGCAAATTAATCCGCCACGTTTGGTGGATTAATTTGCATACCCACTCCTGATTGGATGGTGGGCATCACGGAGGTATGGTCAATTTGCATCTTTCTCTTTTATTAGTGTAGATGCAGCAATAAACATGAGGGTGTAGATATCTTTTTAAGAGTTAGTGTTTTTATTTCTATATTTTGGATGTATACCCATAAGTGGGATTGCTGGTTCTTTGGTAGTTGTATTTTTAATTTTTTGAGGAACCTCTATACTGTTTTCTATGGAGGCTATACCAATTTACATTCCCACTAATGGTACATTGGGGTTCCTTTTTTTTTTTTCATTTTTTTTACCAACATTTGTTGAAAAGAATTCCTGTTGGAAACATAATACAGGAGCAGAAAATAAAAACATTCAAATTATTAATATTTTTAAAAGATATTTCATATAATATAAAATAAGGAGCTGTTGTAATAAGAGGAACATCAGAAAACAATGAACAGCTCTTGGAAATTTGAAATAAGGTTGAAAAGAAAAAACAATGTTTAGGGTTTGTAAGAAGTCAATAAACCTTCTAGAAAGTAAAGACATTAAGTGAAAAAATGGTAAGCATCTTAAGTGATTGATCCAAAAAGTTTAACATAATGAATTGCAGTTGGGGGAAAAAAAGAACAAATAAAAACATAAGGGAAGATATTATTTAAGAAATAACACATAAGGCTTGGCCAGCATGGCTCAGTGGTTGAATGTCAACTTATGAACCAGGAGGTCATGCTTCGATTCCTGGTCAGAGCACTTGCCCAGGTTGAGGGCTCGATCCCCTGTGTGAGGTGTGTAAGAGGCAGCTGATGATTCTCTCTCATCACTGATGTTTCTATCTCTTTCTCACTCTCCCTTCATCTCTGAAATAAATAAAAATATATATTAAAAAATAACATAAAGTTCTAAATTAAAAGAAACCATCAACTACCCAGTCTAATTAAAGAAGAAAGCACATGCATACCCATGCTAACCATTGTAAAATGTCAGAATAATACAGATGAAGTGTGGATCTTAAAAATGGATCACTCACTGACTCACAGGGAATAGCAGTTAACTATCATATCAGCATTCGATAATAGGAAATAGTGGGTATACACCCTAAAATTCTGAGGGGAATATGATTTTTCTATATAAAATTCTACATTCAATGATTTGTCAAGAATAAGAGCAGAATAAAGCTACTTTCAGACATATGACAACTCACATACTTAAAAAGTTATCTCTCATACAACCGATCTCATAAACCTGCTGGGAGATGTGATTCAGCCAAAAGAAGAGTTACCCCAGGAGGAATAAGCCAGCAGATACAAGAAACTGGGCTTTGGACATAGGAGAGCAGCCTTGAGGAGCACCCAGTTTTATTTATTATTTATTTATTTTTTAATTTTATTTTTTTATTGTTAAAAGAATTACAAATAGTAGTACATATGTCTCCTCCCCTCCCGCCCTCCATTAACCTTCCCCTCGGCCTTCCCTACCCCTCAGTACATGCCCTCACCTGCCAACCCTCCCCCACTCCCACCCCAGTGTCTTGTACCCACTGGTTATGCTTAAATACATGCATACAAGTCCTTCGGTTGATCTTTTACAGCCCCCTCCCCCAATCTCCCCTGCCTTCCCGCTGTAGTATGACAGTGTGTTCAGTGGTGCTTTGCCTCTGTATCTGTCCCTTTCCTCCCCACCCCCGATTCTTTTCTTTAAAAACATCTTGCCTCTTCAGACTAGAAATAAACCTATAAGAACAAAAAATGTTTGAGTCCCAATTTCAATGTCCAACAGTTCTGAGTCCCAGTTTCAATGTCAAACAATTCCTTTGATATCAAAGCAATGGTATCTGGATGGTGGACAAATGGTGGCAATGCAGGTCTGACCCTCTCTGGTTTGGTCTTAGGCACAGCTACTGACTGCTAGCATGGTAAAGCATTGTCAGCGTCTTCCATCTCTGGACTGTTTCTTCTCTTGTCTTCGTGGTTGGAGCAGTCCTGTTAATTCATCTCTGTTGCAGGAGTCCACTGGTCTTGAAGTTGTTTTCTGAAAGTATATAAACATATTCTTGACCAAAAGTTAATAAAGGAATCTTTTCTATAAAATTGACTGGGGTCCTTTTTATTTTTGCAGAAATGATTTTCCTTTGGCTTATTTTGATACCAGGTATGTTTTTCATGGGCAGGAGCACCCAGCTTTAAATGGAGCTGAGAATTGGGCTTGTGATTGTGGAAGGGAAGTTCCATGGAGAAAATATGGGGTAGACTGTTTGCTATTGTTTTTGTATATTTGGGAAAATATCTTGTGAGGCTTTAGGCAAATCTGTTGGATATTTAGAACATTAGCAATTGATATATAAGAAAACACACATGAAAAAGAGACAATTTTTAATTTAAAGAAATACTCACCAATATTTGGGAGTAGGTTGCCTGCCTTCCTGATTGCCCCTAACCGCTTCTGCCTGCCAGCCTGATCACCCCCTAACAACTCCCCTACCAGCCTGATTGATGCCTAACTGCTCCCTGCCAGCCTGTTTGCCCCTAACTGGCCTCCCCTGAGGGCCTGGTCACCCCTAACTGCCCTCCCCTGTAGGCCTGGTCACCCCTAATTGCCTCTGCTGCAGGCCTGGGTCCTCCCCAACTACCCTTCTCTGCAGGCTTGATCACCCCCAACTTCCCTCCCTTGCAGGCCTGGTCTCTCCCAACTGCCCTCCCCTGCTGATCTGATTGCCCACAACTGCCCTCCTTGCAGGCCTGGTCTCTCCCAATTGCCCTCCCCTGCTGGCCATCTTGTGGTGGCCATCTTGTATGCACATTGGGGCAGGATCTTTTGACCACATCGGGGCAGTTATCTTGTGTGTTGGAGTGATGGTCAATCTGCATATTACTCTTTTATTAGATAGGATAGAGGCCTGGTGCATGGATGGGGCCAGCTGGTTTGCCCTGAAGGGTGTCCTGGATCAGGGTGGTATTCTCTTGGGGCATGCAGTGTCCTGGGCAAGGGGCCTCTGGTGGTTTGCAGGCCGGCCAGGCCCCCCCAGCGACCCAAGAGGAGGCCCTGGTATCTGGAATTTATTTATCTTCTACATTTGAAACTTTGTAGTCTGGAGTGGAGCCAAGCCTTCTGCTGGCACAGCCATTGAAACTTTGTTGCCTTAAGTGGAGACCTGGGCCACCAGGGTGTGTGCAAAGCTTGGCTTCTTCTATAGCCTGGGCAACCCAAGCCTCCCTCCTGCTCTCTCTGTGGCTGCAGCCATCTTGGTTGGGTTAATTTGTATACTCGCTCTGATTGGCTGGTGGGTGTGGCTGGTGGGCGTGACTTGTGGGTCTAGAAGAGGTATGGTCAATTTTCATATTACTCTTTTATTAGATAGGACATATTTATATATAAAAGGCTAAGTGACCGTTCAACCATTCAGCCAGTAGCTCTAACATGCACTGACCATGAGGGGGCAAATGCTCAATGCTCAGACATGGGAACACGGAATAGACTGATGATTCTCAGAGGGAAGGGGGAGGAGGGAGGGCAGGAAGAGACTAACCAAAGATTTTATATACATACTAGAGGCCCAGTACATGATTCATGTACCAGTGGGGTTCCTCGGCCTGGCTGGGAGGATCAGGCTGAAAGCAACAGTCTGACATCCCCCAGGGGTCCCAGATTGTGAGAGAGCTCAGGCCAGCCCTAGGGACCCCACCAGTGAACGAATTTATACACTGGGCCTCTAGTAAAATATAAAGCAGGTTTTCATAGGGTCCATTACATCATGTTCTAAATTGGTACTTAGTGAATATATATAGTCATTTTTCATTGTGTTCTAAGGTACATGCTGTTCCTGCAGATAGTTCATTGTTCTGTTGTTTTAACTCCCCACTGCGTAGAAACCTAAAATATGAAATCATCCCTTTGCTATTTAGCCAAGTGATCTCTTGGCTATTCACTGCTCTCAAAATGGAAGATTTTCATTTTTGTTCTGGCTCTGCCTGAACTTTCAGCATGTCAGAATATGGTGCAAGATCCACTTCCTAAGTTTTCCTCCAAATTTGTTTTTTTCTAAATCCAGTGATCTTTCCTAGAAAGCCTTCAGATATGTGCCACTTAAGGTCTGGATTCTGCCCAATTTTCAGAGAAATAAAAACAAAAAGAATTAAGGTGATTGACTTCCTTATCTACCAAGACAACTTGATTCTTACTCCTGGACTGTCTCATTCCACTTGGTATTGTACTGATGCTTTCCTTTATTGACAATATCCAGGTTTAGGCTGATTTATCAGGATAATAAATTGCCTCTTCTGCCATTTGCACCCTGAGGTACCTCTCTCACTCCAGCTTTTGGCCCCCTATCTGGTCTTGGTTAATGCTATTCCAACCACATTTGTGTTGACCATTTCATCATTGACTACCTATCCCAACCCATTCACACTATTATTATCTGCTCCTATACCTTCTACAGCAACTTCTCATGGCCTAGTCATCCTAGTCTTCCTTTTAGTCATTTGAGATTTAGATATTTTATACAGCTCTGGTATGGAATGTGAATTTACCAACTCAGAGTTGCTATCCTTTTTTTCTCTTTTCTGTCAACCACCATGATACGTACAGCTTTTGAATCTGATGCCACTCCTATTGCTATGCCAAGGTCTCTCAGCTAGAAGGACAACAATCATCACCTGGAATGGCTGCCATGTGACTCTGTCTACCAAGAGAGAGATTTGTGTTAGGGTCCCACAGGCAGAGCTCATTTATAAGAGAACCAAGTTGGAGATATGTCATGAAAAAAATTGTCTCCTTAGCATCACTGTTCTAATCATACACATTTGATAATAGCAGACTAAATCCAGGTGTAACCACGGACTGTTGAGACCACTAGGCTAAACGCAGCAAGTGGGGGAGAACAGGGCAAAGCAAAGGCACCCACTTTGTTGGCTTCAATTCTATTTAAGAGCCATTCCTCTTCTGACTTTCTTAGAGTGGCCAGAATCCTCATGTCAACAGCTTTTGGTGGAGGTAGGGGAGGAAGAAGCTTCACACATCACAGGGTACATATAAATCTGGTTCTAATCTGACCTGAAGTTTTCTGTGAATATTGCTTAGTTGACAGAGAGCACCAGAGTCCCAGAAATGACCCTTCTGATTACCCTTTCTGTAAGTGCTTATGCAAGAGGATGCTGAGAACGCTTAGCTGTTGGCTGCATGAGAGGAAGGAACATTGTTAAATTGCCTGTAAATGGCATGAAAGTCACATCAAATTTAGAGAAATATTAAAAAAACATAAAATATACATCTTTCCTATTTTAAATTTATTGTACAATTATTATTGGCGAATTTAAGTATAAAGAAAAATAAAACTAAAATTTAAATCTCTCTCTCTCTCTCTCTCTCTCTCTCTCTCTCTTTGCATTTATTAGATGATTCTGACCCCACTGTACATAGTGTTTTGCATCTTATATTTTTCATTTATCATAATAAGAATTTCCTCAGTTTTATAACCTCTTTAGTAAATATTTTCAATGTCTGTTCAATATGCAGTTGTATGGCATTATAATAACTCATATAACCATTATGTGGAAGATTTGTGTTCAACTGTGTTTACTAGAGTAGCTAGAATATATGGGTGAGCAAAAGTAGGTTTGCAGTTGTATTAATAATACAATAATAAATAAATAAATAACATAAGAATAAACTCCTCTTTGCATACTGACAACTGTAAACCTACTTTTGCTGACCCCTGTATTGCTTTACATGCTTAAACTAACCCTTATAATGTACTTTCTCGATTTGATCTGTATAGTTCTAAAATCACTTCTTGGGGATGTTTATGAATAGACATGGTAGTTTACTTAGTTAGAGAACAATACAAGTATATAACTTTTATAGTAACATTTCTTGCATTGAAGGAATTGTTTTCTCTTTGATTTAAAGAAATAATGATACAGGAATGCAGTGTCATTTAAAGAAGGCAAGATGAAATGTGGTCTCTTTTAGTAACTTAGAACATTGTTTCAACTCTTAATATTATGCTTATCCTTCTAAAATATGAGAAAATGTATATACCTTGAAACATTTTTGGAAGTACTCTTTTAATCCATGAACATGTGTTAAAGGTCTACTATATATCATATACTTCAAAGCATTGGAGATTTATCAGTGAACAAAACAAAGATCCCTGCCCTCATAGAGTGTATATTCTAATGGGAAAGAGAAAAGACAAATAATAAACAAAATTAGATGATAGATAGATAGACAGAAACACATATTTTATGTTATAAGGAAGAATATGCTTTAATAACAGAAAGAAAAGAGGCATATGAAGAGGTTTAGGGGAGGACACAATTTTAACACTATTAAGAGATATCTTTTGAGCAAAGTTTGATAATATCTTTTTTATAGAAATCTTGTAAGGATTAAATAAGTGTATATGAATGTGCTACTCAATGATTGGTGCATAGAAATCACTGAATAAATAATATTATTATTATGACTAGAAGCTCAGTGCATGAAATTCATGCACAGGAGCGGGGGAGGGGGCAGTGTGTCCTTCAACTAGCCTGCACCCTCTCCAATCTGGGGCCTCTTGAAGGATGTCCGACTGCCTGTTTAGGCATCCCTCTCACAATCCAGGACTGCTGGCTCCCAACTGCTCGCCAGCCTGCCTTCCTGATTGCCCCTAACCACTTCTGCCTGCCAGCCTGATAATTCCCTAATCACTCCCCTGCCAGCCTGATTGTCTCTAACTGCCCTCTCCTGTAGGCCTGGTCCCCTCCATCCCCAACTGCCCTTCCCTTCAGGCCCAGTTGTCCCCAACTTTCCTCCTCAGCCACTCCTAGCTGCCCTCCCCTGTAGGCCTGATCACCCCCAACTGCCCTCCCTTGTAGGCCTGGTTCCTCCCAACTGCCCTCCCCTGCTGGCCATCTTGTGGTGGCCACCTTATGTCCACATGGGGGCAGCCATCTTTGACCCCATGGGGGCAGCCATCTTGTGTGTTGGAGTGATGGTCAATTTGCATATTACTCTTTTATTAGATAGGATAGAGACCTGGTACACTGGTGGGGGCCAGCTGGTTTGCCCTGAAGGGCATTCCATATCAGGGTGGGGGGTTCCCTTGGGGCATGGGGCGGCCTGGGTGAGGGGCCTGTGGTGGTTTGCAGACTGGCCATGTGGAAGCCCTGGTACCTGGGATTTATTTATCTTCTATAATTGAAATTTTGTAGCTTTGAGCAGAGGCCAGGGCAGGCCAGGAAGTTTGGCTTCCTCCATCTCCAAGGGCAACCTTAGCCTCCTGCTCTCTCCAGCTCTGAGGCTGCCACCATTTTTGTTGGGATTTATTTATCTTCTAATAATTGAAACTTTGTAGCCTTGAGTGGAGACCAGGGCTGGTCAGGGCAGGCGGGAAACTTGGCTTCCTCTATTACCAGTGCAACCCAAGCCTCCTGCTTGCTCCAGGTCTGTGGCCAACTGCCACCTTGGTTGGGTTAATTTGCATACTCACTCCTGATTGGCTGGTGGGCTTGGCTGGTGTAGTGAAGTGATAGTTAATTTGCATGGCACTCTTTTATTAGTGAGATGATTATTTTCAAAGCCAGTATTCAATCTGTTTCTGATTCTAGAATCATCATTCTTTCCACTACCACCTGGAAGTCCCTCTTGGAAGCAAGTTAGATGCATGAAAGCACATTCATTAATAAGTCTCAAGAGTACAGTTTAGGGTATTACTATGTGAAATTGGACTACTTGTGCCTGTTAATATTCTAACTACCAGTCTAAAATCTACACTATGAGGGTTTTTTTCCTAATAAGAAAATTGTATTATCTCTATCCATATGAAATTGTTATTCTGAGCTAAACTCAGCAGAATATCTGGACTTAATAATATGTACCTTTGAAGAATTAAAAATATATAATATTCTAAAGTAGTATGATATACATATTATGCAAATATATAATATATAATGCTTTACATTTGCTGCAGTGTAATGGTGTACAAAGTACTAGAACTCATACATTTCTAGTCCTGGCCTTACTTGTCACCAAGCAAAAGATTTTATGTTGTCATTTCAGCGATATGGGAATGCCCCCTCCCTAAAATAAATCCACCCCCAATACATGCACATATCTGCTGGAACTTTTAAAGATTAACTCTTTAAACTCAAGGCTCCAATGTCTGTTAACATACAGATAACCTGGGAAGAGAAGACTTATCCTTAGCTGTTTGCATTTAAGTGTCAGTGACATTCAGCTCCATTAAAATAGGTTGTGTTTAAATAGAGGCTGCAGGGCTACACCGTGGAGATCCTCTGGCTCTGAGGGAGAAAATACAGGAGCAAGTAAATGGCAAAGGGACCGCTCAGGTTTTGTATGTGACCTGCACAGGTTCAAACAGAATTTCATGTCAATGTATAATTCTAACTATCCTTAATCTATCCCTATCCCTATAGATTCTACATCTTCTGACTCCATAACTCAGGTAACCCTTTTAAGTAATTAGCATTATTATAAATATTATATAAATACTCTTTAAAATAGAGTAAGAAAGTCAGCTAAGAAGTGTCCAGCTCACTACAGTGTGCATGCATATTTGAGTTTGAGTGTGGGCATACACACACACACTTCACACACACTATTTTGCCCTTTTCTGGGACTCATGTCAAGACTTCCATTCTCTTCTATTCAGGCCACAGGTAACCCAGCCCCAAAGGAGCTCATACTGAGCACTAAGCATCAATGGTAGGCACACAGGCATCCTCCTCAGTCCCCAATGCTCTCCAGTGTTCTTCCTGCATTCCGTAGGCATTGGGACCTACCCCTCTTTCTCCATCTCTCTTCTGCCAGATGATGGTGGTCAGGATGTTTTCAGCGATTGCTGCATGATGGGGGAAATGCCCCTTGAACAGAAATAACTCCCATATGTTCAAAGATTTAGACTTGAACAAGCTAACATTTTGTGAAAAGTAAAATATAAGTACCTTAAGGACAGAAGTGAAAGCTTTTCATCTGGGTATTCTCCACAGCTGCAATACCCTGAATAGATACCTACAGGACCAGCCCCCACAATGGCTAGGCCAGAAAAAAGGGGGAAGGAGAGCATGCGTGGTGTTCTAACACACATTTTTATTTAAAGATTACAAAGAAAGGGAGAGTGAGAGGGTAAGACCAAGTCAAATCTGATCCATATATAAGCAACATTACCAATTTTTAAAATTATTTTGTGTTTTATCCCAAACCTCCTAACCAAAGTTGATATAAAATCCTCAGTGCTCAAGTTGAAAACAAGTGCCATTTTTTTTTTTGTACTAAAAAGTGGTGTATTCCGCTTTTCAATTCCCAGAGACAATTTCCCGACTCGCTCTTACCTCTCCATTGTCCTTTGGGACTGATTGTTCAGAATCAGTTCTTTGAATTCACATGGAGGCAGGGTGATCATTTTTTTGGCAAAAGGCAAAAATCTGTAAAATTATGGCTTTGTAGCACAGAGGAAGAAGGATTGTCAGGTCCCATAGAAGGTGAGACTATGAAAATTCAATATTCTTGTTTTTTCCCCAAAAGTCCCTTTTTGGATGAAGAAACAAAGTTGCTTAACTGGTCTTTATTTAAAATGAGAGCGCTGATTTCTAAGAACCTCTCATCGTGAGACTAATGACATCTTAGAGGTGTATTAATAAATCCGTGTACAGGAAGATAAAAGAGGAATCAGGACTAATCAAAATGCCAGCTATTTTAAGATCTTTCCTTGACCATGTAATGACCTTCATACATATTATACACCATTAGTATTCATGACAATTATATATTTTTAATTTTCTTGATGTTATAAAACATTAATCATTAGTCCCAGCAATAAGATATTTTTGTTCTTTATTGATTAAGGTATTACATATGTGTCCTTATCTCCCCATTGCTCCCCCACACCCCCACACACACTCATTTGCCTGAGTAGTTTTCTTTTTAAATTTATTTTATTGATTTTTTTTACAGAGAGGAAGGTTGAGGGATAGAGAGTTAGAAACATTGATGAGAGAGAAAGATCAATCAGCTGCCTCCTGCACACTCCCCACTGGTTATGTGCCCACAACCAAGGTATATAACCTTGACCTGAATCGAACCTGGGACCCTTGTGTCCGCAAGCCAACGCTTTATCCACTGAGCCAAACCGGTTAGGGCTGCCTGAGTAGTTTTCTATAAAACTTTGGCAATACTAAATTTGCAAATATCATGAAGTATGTTTTTTTTAAAAAAAATCTGAAAATAATCTGTAAAACCTTTGCTGAATTCTGAATTTCTATAATTAATTTTGGTGTCATAATCTCAGTAAAGAGGTATTTTAAAATCACAGTGACTTTAATCTTTATCTCTTCATCTGAAAGGTAGTTGAGAATCAAAGAAACTTTTGGAAAAATAGGATGTCAATGCTTCTTTGTCCTAAGAGAAAATAACCAAAGTGCAAATAAAGTGAGTGGGGATACTTTTTACTTTTGCTCTTTGTATATCTTTCCCAGTCAGGGTCAAGTGTGATCTATTAAAAATGACGTTGGGCACAACATTGAACAAAATTAACGGGGAGCAAGAAAACCATTGTACGTGCTACAAAGTCAGTGGGGTTGGCTGTCTCTATCAAGCAAATGAGTTAAGGAAGGAAGAAGTAATGGTGTTGGTGTTGCCCAAACTGTGGTCCACTAACTGTTGCATTGGCAATGATCAATCAACGCAACTGTCTCTGTTTTGTTTAGCCAGAGAAGTTATCATTTTCTTTTGCCATGACACATGGCATTGTGGCAATACTTGGGGAGCAGGCATCTAGCCAGAGCATTTAAAGATAAATGTTTCACTTATTAATTTTAAAACATGTCTAAAGCTCCTACTATATGTCCAATACTATCCCTGCTTTGTGGATACAGCAACAAAAACAAATAAACAAATCTCTGCCTATTTATTCCTGAATAAAGGGGTCCAAGTCCAGTACCATCTCTTGGGCCTGAGCAAAGATGGTCTCCTGCTTTGAGTGAGACATGGAGACATTAGAGAGTTTTGAGTGGTCATGATCTGATTTACATTTTAAAGGGACCATTTAGACTAAGTGTTGAGAACAGATTGTAAGAAGGCAAGGATAGAAGTTTAAAGTTTTTTGCCATTTTTAAGGAAGCTTGGGCTGGGCTGGAAGTGGTAAAATGGCCGGAATGGATCTGAGTTGTTTTCATTACTTTTTTTGCTTTGTGATGCTTGTTTTTCATCAAGGATATAGAGGAAAGAATAAATGCTTTAAATTGAGAAGTGGGAAATGAGTGACATATCAAATACTTCATCCTGTTTTGCTGAATTCTAAATTACATGAGATGTTTCTGGGTTATTACTTTATAATAGTTTTTAAATGCATCCATTTTCCCCTTTTTGCAAACTTTCTCTCTTTCCTGTGCTTTATTTTATAGAGTGAGAAAAATCAATTTGGAAATATTGCTCTGAGGTAATTAAAATGAATGGCACTGATCCTCACTGAGGGAAGAACAGATGCCCTGTTGTCTACATACCCTGTGTCTTTGTTTGCTCTGTTGTTTTAATTTCATTTGTCCATTCAATGTATCTTCTACCAGAATTATGGTAAAAAAAACCATTGGGATCATTCTTATGATCTTTGGGAAACCACATTCTCAGCTTTTCATTGGTGATTATTGTGCTGCACCAGCACAGCCAAGGGTTCAGCAAGCCTGAGGGAGGGCCGGCGAAGGATGAAGAAAAGACAGACCAAGAGAATAAGCTGGGTCTAGGTGGATCTTCTATGCCTGGCTGAGGCCACAGAACAGATCCAGACTGCAAGCCAATGCTTTATTTTATAGTCAGAGATAAACAAGGTAATTTACAATGTTTCACTTCTAAGTTTCACTTGTTTTGGCAGCACTTGCTGCGCCTCACACAGCCCATTAGCTACCCAGGAAAGATCTAGGGACCCGTCACAAGATCAAGTTTAATTATGCTAAGAGGGCTGTGCCCTCTAATATGGGACTTGTTTGTGGCTTTGCCAGCAGGTCAGTCCTAGGTTTAACCTTATAACTACTCCCTACATCTCACCCTTCTTTTAATTTTAAGCTACTATTAATGGAAGTAAAACTTAAACATCAAGAACAAAGTTCTGACTATTAAAATATTAACAAAACAATGCCAATGCAAAACACAATAACAAAATAATGCCAATGCAAAACCCAGACATGGCTATTCATAAAATAATGCCAATGTAACACTACAATAATA
The DNA here is from genome assembly GCA_011751065.1 of Lasiurus cinereus. Lineage (NCBI taxonomy): Eukaryota > Metazoa > Chordata > Mammalia > Chiroptera > Vespertilionidae > Lasiurus > Lasiurus cinereus. The sequence continues at coordinate 1,563,452 of JAAGEH010000040.1, forward strand.
GAGAAACCAAACTACAGTAACAGTTTTTCTACTAAATGAAAGTTTCTTTTGCTGATTTACTCAAGAGTCCTCAGACTTGGCTGTGCAAAAGTTTGCAGAAGACTGGCAGGAGTAGCTTCTACTTCTTGCTTTTCTGCCATCTGCTGGGCCTCAGTTGTTAACTTCTTCAGTTGACCCCATGTTGGCACCTCAGTCTTTTGTATAGCCTTTGTCACCTTCCTTTTCCACTTTGCTGTCATTGGGTCAGCTCTCAGTCTTTTGAACAATGGGACAAGGAGCTTCTCTGGGTCCATTGTGGTGATGTATGTAACACTCTGGCACCCAAATTAATTGTGCTGCTCCTTCTGGAAAGATATAAACACAACGTCTTCCCCACATCATTACTGGATCTGGTCCAAACCATTGTCCAGTTTGTGTATCCTTCCATCGGGCTAACTCCGTGGAGGCTATTGTATAGGAGGCCCAATGCCTTTCAGCTGCTATATGACCCTCTGCATCGCAATCAAAAAATTTAAAATATAAAGAACATGACTGAGTTTGTTTTGAGGTGACACATAACATCTGTCCCTCCCTTTCTTGTTTTAGTAATTGCATTTTAAGTAATTGCAATTTCCACTATTGCTTGACTTTGAGGGTTGTAAGGGATACCGGTTTTATGACAAATTTGATATTGCTGACAAAAATGTTGAAAAGCAGAACTAGTGTATGTGGGTCCATTGTCTGTCTTTAGCTGTAAGGGAGGACCCTGGTGCCACAAAGGCAGCTATGCAATGATTAATTACATGCTTGGCACTCTCTCATTTGGGGAGTTGCAAAGATAAAGTGGGAGTAGGTATCTACATTAACATGTACCCATCTCTGCTTACCAAATTCTGGTATGTGGGTGACATCCATTTGCCAAATTTGATTAGGTTAAGAGCCCTAGGATTAACCCCCAACAATTGTAAAGGGCAATGAATTACACACTGAGAGCACTGCTTAACAATTGGACGAGGTTGCTCCCTAGAAATATGGAATTGTTTGCGTAAGGTAGCAGCATTTTGATGATGCAAAAAATGGGAGGACTGGGCAAGAGAAAGTGGGGTAGCCTTTTGCATTACAGCAAGGAAGCGATCAATAGCATCATTGCCTATAGCTAATGGACCAGGGAGACCTGAATGAGATCAGATATGACCAATAAAACAGGGAAGTTGTCATTCTCTAATGACTTTTTGAAGGTTGAAAAATAAATGAAAGAGTTCCTCTGATTAGTGTGCCCTTTAGTAGTCATTTCAATTAGTTTGACCATTCCACATAGGCACTATCACTATATAGGTTAATGGGCTCCGTAGCAAAATCTGTCATGACATAGATAAGAGCTTGTATTTCTACCTGTTGTGCTGAAATATAAGGGGTTTGAAGGACCTTTGCACCTCTGCTGCAGTAGTATCCAGCTTTTCCAGAACTGAATCCATCTGTAAAAATGGTTAATGCCTGAGGTATAGGTTGTGACTTCACTATATTTGGGAAGGTAAAGGTAGTAACTGAGAGCAATTGTAAAACCTTATTTGCTGGAAAATGGTCACCAGCCTGTCCAGAGAAATTAGCAAGTGCAACTTGCCAATTTGTTGATCATTGCCAGAGCCAGTCTTGTTGTATAGCTGTAAATGGCTCTACAATAAGGTAAGGGTCTCGGCCCAGTAACTGACCTGTTTGAAGATGGGCTCGAGCTATTAGCTGGGAAACCGAATCATGGAAAGGAGTTAATACCTTAGTTGGAGAATGAGCCAAATATAGCCATTCAACAACTCTAGGAGCTTGCTAAATGACCCCAGTGAATGTAGGGAAAATTAAAACTTGTAAGAGAAGGGAGTTGTGCTGAACTTAAGGCATCCTCAACTTTATGTAGGGCTGTCTTGCCTTCCTCTGTCAAGTAGTGTGGGGATGACAGAGATGAATCTCCCTTTAGTATATGAAATAAAGGGCTTAAGTCAGCAGTGGTTAATTTTAAAGCAAATCGAACCCAGTTACTATCTCCAGTAATTTTTGGAAGTCATTTAATGTAAGTTAAGTGTCAGTCCGAATTTGAATTTTCTGAGGTTTTATTGTTTTTCCCTCAATAATGCTGCCAAAATAAGAAAAAGGAAATGTCCTTTGAACTTTTTCGGGTGCTATGCATAATCCAGCACAATGCAGGGAATCCTGGAAATCTATATAGATATTATTTAGATGTGTTTCATTTTTTGTGAGCTAAGAGAATGTCATCCATCTAATGAATAATATAAGCCTTGGGATATTTTTTCCTTATAGGATGTATGGCTGCAGCCACAAAATCCTGACATAAGGCAGGATTATTGGCCATGCCCTGAAGCAATACTTCAGCATATCTCCACCCCATCATCCCAAACCCACCAGTGCTGTTCCCCTGCTTCCTCCAATCCTCGCTCATATTTGGGAGAAAGTGCATTGTCCTGAGGGCTCTCTCCCACAGGAGTGTAGCCCCAGGGACTGGAGGGAACAGAAACACACCAAAGGTGGAGTCAAGAGCCTTTGGCAACCTTCCCCCATCTATCTGGATTCCCCTGCCACATTCCTCCACTCCCCTTCTGGAGTGGGCTCTAGGCAGTCCCGAATCAGGGACCACAGACTGAAAGTAGAGGCAGGCATTTCCTTTGGACCTTCAGCCATATAATAATCGCGAAGTTGTTTTCCTACCTTCTCCCATGCCTCCATATTTATCTTTTCTTCCACAGAAAACTATGGGTAGGTTTTACTCACAAAATCCAAAAAATTGAAAAGCTGTTCATACCTCACCGAACAGCCCCTGGCTTGGAGCATAGCCTCAAACATAGGTATGCATACATTCTTTCCCTGCGATCCTGAATTTCCCATGTTTTACACCTCGCTAGTACTACACCCTTCCTTACCTTACTTACTGAGTGTGTACACCTTGGGGCGTCCTTTCACCTGACAAGTGCAGTTCCCTTATACTCAGGTCCGCATTGAGTGCCACTTGGGCCGAACTCGGCCCCACATTGGGCGCCACTTGTGCCGTGCCAGCACAGCCAAGAGTTTGGTGAGCCTGCAGGAGGATGAAGAAAAGACAGACGAAGAGGATAAGCTGGTTCTAAGTGGATCTTCTGTGCCTGGCTGAGACCACAGAAGAGATCCAGACTGCAAGCTGATGCTTTATTTTATAGTCAGAGGTAAACAAGGTAATTTACAATGTTCTTGCTTTGGCAGCACTTGCTGCACCTCCCACAGCCCATTAGCTACCCAGGAAAGATCTAGGGAGCAGTCACAAGATCAAGTTTAATTATGCTAAGAGGTTGTGCCCTCTAGGCTGGGACTTGTTTGCAGCTTTGCCAGCAGGTCACTCGGAAACTTACCCCTATAACCACTTCCTACAGATTATACCATCTTCATTTACATAAGCAAGAAATTCCAAGACTTTTACCTTGGTTTTACAAATCAGGACATGGCAATTAAGTCTGAAGTATATACACTGAATTCCATGAGTGTACTGTTCTGTTTGGATCTATTTAACTGATTAACTCTGGTCCCGTGGAACAGTGTTAGCAGACTGCAGGCCTAGGGTAAATCCACTTCACATTTGATAGACTGCTTCTTAATGAGCATTTCAAAAATAAGTACAGCTTTTCAAATCATGTTCCTTTAAAACTATTTTTGATCCAGTTTTTATTCTTTCAAGGCACATGTTGCATATTGAATTCTGAAGAGTAAGCAGTCGGTTTTTTAACATGTGCTCTTGGAAATACACGCTTCAAAGTTCTTGTCCCTGGTGCATTTGCTAATGTCTTATGTACAGTTCAGAAGGTACAATTCATTTCCCTGACCTTGGCCCTGGGGAAGGCTCTGCAGCTCTTTGAGCCTTTCTGCCAGTGGTGGCTTCTAATCAGCTTGTCTGGACTGAAGTTGCCAGGAAGAAGACGGGAGGACAGGTAAAATGGCAGGTAATGCTCATCAGTGGTTTCATCTCTTTGTGAAGATTGAATTTGAACAGTAAATTCCACTATGAAAGTCTTCAATTCAGGGTTACACAGGGGCACTGACTTACTGCTTTCTCAAGGCACTCTGTGTCTTATGCCTCATTCCTACATAATACCAGAAATGGGGCATAAGGGTTGGTCCTTTCACAAAACTATAATAACTGAAGGGGCACTCAAGACCAGGGCATCCTACCCTCCTGTGTCCTTAGAAATACTAGTGTGAAAAATTTTCATTATTTTCTATTTTCCATCAAACTAAACTTTACTGATCTCAGATAAAATAATATTAAGTTATTTCCTCAATTAAATAAAGACAACATTGTATAACCACAGGAAATATCTACCAGTCAGACATTAAGTTTTAGATCTTGGATAATTATATATATAGCAAATAAATACCAAATAAAAAGGGGGCATTGGGTATAAGGAGTTCTTACTCTCTTACTAAACCAATATTGATCCTTGTAAGAATAATCAATGTGAGCTAATATCTACCTGACCTTAGTTCAGCTTTTATTTATCTGCCATTTTATAATCTGTCATGTATGCTGAGTTATGAAAGTAACTCATAATGTTATACTGTAACAAAACAGGCAGTAGCGGTCCTCCTCTAAACACATATTCATATTCTTCATATTTACTTACTTCAACAAAAGTTTACAGCATATTCCAAACATACCACTCTTGGATTACAAATGATGAATTAATCAGATATGTAGGGTACTGTGCTAGGCAGAATAATGGTCCCCCAATGATGTCCTCAGCTGACGTTAAAATAGGGTGATTATTCTAGAGTATCCAGGCACACACAATATAATCAGAGAATCATTAAAGTAGAAGAGGGAAGCGCACAAAGAGAGTCAGAGGCAGATGTGACACAGCCAAGGACCAGAGAGATTCAGTGTAGCTGGCTTTGAAGATGGAGGGATGAGACCATGAGTCAAGGAAGGTGCGTGGCCTCAAAAAGCTGGCAAAGACCAGAAAACAATCTTCCCTAGAGCCTCCAGAAGGAACACAGCTCTGCCGCCACCTTGATTTGATCCCAAGGAGGCCTGTTTCAGACTTCTGGCCCATAGAACCATAAGAAAATAAATTTGTGTTATTTTAAGCCACTAAATGTGTGCTGTTTGTTATAGTAGCAATAGGAAATTACTAATGAGACAAATGCACTAATCATCTTTTATATCTACTGGTTGCATTCATTTGAATCCAGAAGGCAACGAGACCACGATGAGGGGTTCTGTGGCAATAGTGCAGTCAGTCAACAGGAAACAGGGCACTTGGGGTAGCAGTGTTTGCCCCCATAGTCTGACTTTCTGGGTATTGGCAAGTGCATGGTATCTGGCAAAGGGTGACACACCCAGCTCATAGTTTCTTTGTCAGCCCAGAAAAGGTCAAAATCTCTCAACACTTCCTTCTTTTCTTTTTTTCCATACAATCTCCTGACAAGGGTATAAGATAGTTATTGTTATTCCACAGTTTACAGATGAGATCCTCCCTAAGCAGTCAACTTTCTGCCTCCTGAAGCTGTGATCCAATAATTAGTCAATTCTTCTGTGGTACGTTTTGGTACCACATTATTATATACTTTCTAGAAATTCATATTTACTGAAAATAGCTAATATATTTACTTCAGAAGGGTAGAAAATGGATCTAAATACTTATACATCTATACACTACACAATGAGAAGAGCTCAGGGAATAATGAAGATGATTTTCAGTATTTATGACAGAAAAATAAAAATGCAATTCTGAATAAAGAACATTTATGAAGTGATAATGCAGAATTTTATTTGTGAGGCATTTGATAGAAAATGTGTTCTTACAAGCATCTGTCACAACATCTGAAGGAAGGTGGAGTGGGAAGAAGGGAAGAAAATGAGGACTGGGGCTGAGAAACCTGGGTTTGAATCCCACATCTCATACTTAGCCATACACCCTTTGACAGTCTATTAAAAAGCCAGCGTCTTCATGAGTCTACCTACAAAATGGTAAACATGGGTCTTACTTCACAGATTGACTGTGTCCTTTTACTTACTTATCAGGATCACTGACATTTTACCTAGTCATCATGTTAAGTCTCCCTATTTTTATTTTTTCCAGCTCTGACTTGTACCACTGCACAGTTGCCTAATCTGACTGAAAAAAAAACCACACAAAAACCCACACATATATATATATTCTTATTTTTTTATTGTTCAATTACAGGTTATATTTAATATTATTTTTATTTATTTTTATTGACTTTTGGGTGTACAGCATGGTGGTTAGACAATCATGTAATTTATAAAGCATTCCCCCTGATATTTCTAGTACCCACTCAGCACCACCCAAGTATTGACTATATTGCCTATCTGTACTTTAAATCCCTGTGACTATTTTGTAACCACTGATTCATACTTCTCAATTCCTTCATCTTTTTCATCCAATCCCCTAAACTACTCCCCTCTGTATCTATGAGATCTCCACCTGAATGTTCATGTTTGTTTGTTTTTTCCTTCCTCATCTCAGTTAGGGACATTGTAATGCATTGACTTCAAGATACAGACCATGAATTGCACCACATTCTTCCATCGCTTCACCTGCCAATTGGGTAACAGGTTCAGTTTATGTCTCCTTCTAATATCCCTGAATTCCATTCCCGGGACCCTCACCATCCCTCACCTCAACTACTGCCATTGCCTCCTGGCTCCCCTCTCCTCTAGGTCTAGGCCTGCTATTTTGTTCTTTCCTCTGTCCCAACAGAGATCTTTGTAAAATACACCTGGTCCAATCATTAAAATTATTTGACAGTTTCCTTCACATATAAGATAAAGGTGTTCAGTAGTTACTTTTACTCTGACTCAGCTTCTCATCTCTAGAAATGGAAATAGCAATAGTATATAACCTTATAGGATTTCCAAATTTTACTGTATTTAAAATAGGCAATATATTTCCATGGTTTAAAAATCAAACATGTAAAAAATCTTACTCTCACACTTGCCCCACCCAAAAGTTGCTCCTATGTTGCAGGTGGACAATGAATTTTATATTATGCACTAGAGGCCCAGTGCATGAAATTCATCCACAGGGAGGGTTTTGTTCCTCATCCCAGCCTGCACCCTCTCCAATCTGGGATCCATCAAGGGATGTCTGACTGCTCTCTCACAATCCAGGACTGCTGGCTCCCAACCATTTGCCTGCCTGCCTGCCTGATTACCCTTAACCACTTCTGCCTGACAGCCTGATCACCCCCTAACCACTCCCCTGCCAGCCTGATTGACACCTAACTGCTCCCCTGCCATCCCAATTGCCCCTAACTGCCCTCCCTTGCCAGCTGGTCACCCCTAACTGCCTTCCCCTGCATATCTGGTTGTCCCTAACTGTCCTCCCCTGCAGACCTGGTTGCCCCCAACTGCTCTCCCTTGCTGGACAAGTCACCCCCAACTGCCCTCCCCTGCAGGCCCAGTCACCCCTAACTGCCTCCCTTGGCAGCCTGGTTGCTCCTAACTGCCCTCCCCTGCTGGCCTGGTTGTCACCAACTGCCTTCCCTTGCAGGTCTGTTGGCTCTAAACTGCCCTCCCCTGCACACCTAGTTCCCCCCAAATGCCCTCCCCAACCAGCCTGGTCCCCACCACTGCCCCTCCTTATTAGTCTGGTCCCTCCCAACTGCCTTCCCCTGAAGGCTTGATTGTCTCCACTGCCCTCCCCTGCTGGCCTTGTCTCCTCCAACTGCCCTCCTCTGCCAGCCTGGTCACCCCCAACTGCTCTCCCTTGAATGCCTGGTCCTCCCCCAATTGCCTGTCCCTGCAGGCCTGGTCCCTCCCCCCTAACCTCCCCTCTCTGTAGGCCTGGGTCCCTCCCCAACTGTCCTCTCCTGCATGCCTAGTTGCCCCTAACCACCCTCCTCTGCTAGCCCAATAACCTCTAACTGCCCTTTCCTACAGGCCTGAATGCCCCCAACTGCCCTCCCTTCCAGGCCTGGTTGCCTCCAACTGCGCTCCTCTGCCAGCCCAGTCACCCCTATCTGCCCTCCCCTGAAATCCTGAATTCCCCCAACTGCTCTCCCTTGCAGGGCCTTGTATCCCCCAAATCTTATTCCCTGTAGTCCTGGGTCCCCCCCAACTGTCCTCCCCTGTAAGCCTGGGTACCCCCAAATGTCTTCCTCTGCAGGCTTGGGTCCTCCCCAACTGCCCTCTCTTACAGGCTTAGTTCCTCCCAACTGCCTTCCCCTGCTGGCCTGATCACCCACAACTGCCCTCCCTGCCAACCATCTTGTGGTGGCCATCTTGTGTCCACATAGAGGCAGCCATTTTTGGCCACATGGGGGTGGCCATCTTGTGTGTTGGAGTGATGGTCAATTTGCATATTACTTTTTATTAGATAGGATTCTTTCATGTTCTTTAATAAAAATAAAATTGACATATGCACACACATACACACACACATAAATATATATATATATACAGTGGTACCTCGAGATACGAGTGCCCTAACATACGAGATTTTTGAGATACGAGCCATCGAGCGAGTGATTTTTGCTTTGAAATATGAGCAACATTTGAGATAGGAGTAATCGCGTGAATCGGCTGGCTGCACTTGACCTACCAGTTTACCGCAACTCGAGTATCTCATAGTTTTCCATGCCTCAAGGTTACGGAATGAATTAAACTCGTATCTCGAAGTACCACTGTGTGTGTGTGTGTGTGTGTGTGTGTGTGTGTGTGTGTGTGTATAACTTTTAAAATGTCCCCTCTTTTACACTAAAAAATAAAACAACTCAGAATCAAAAGCACTTAGAAAAAGAAAGCAACTAACTTGTGTGGGAATGCAAGGGAGCAAACTGATTTTAAAATAGCACAGGTATTTAAAACATACACATAATGTTACCAAATTTACCAGTTTTACAGTTAGTCTGTTTATAAAGAGAAAACATTCATTTTCCCACATGATTAGCATATCCACAAAAATCTGTGACACATTTTCAGATATCAGCCATGGTAAAGTCAAGGATAAAATGGCTTCTCTTCAGGTATCAGCAATTTATGGAATCTGTTCAAGGTTTCATTTAGTTGTGGAGCTAGAGCTAGATGTGGTGACCCTGTGTTTTTTGTTGTTGTTTGATTGATTTTTGGTTGATTTGGTGTCACAGCACAGTGTGATTGTTTTCCTTTGACTGTGAAATGCATGCCTTCATCATGGCATCAGGGAAGCTGTCAGTGTTGCTTCCACACCGTTTGCAGCTGGGTTTCTGTGGGTGCCCCTGTCACAGTGTGCTAGACCTTTGGCTTTGAAGTATCACAGATAAATGCTCAACCACTGCAGTGTCCTGCTCTGCTTCCCCGGGGCACTCGGCTGGCAGTGCCCCTCCAGCAGTGTTGTGAGAATTAGATGGGTTCACACATGCACACCAACATCAATTCCCAGCCTGTCACATGGGCACACTGTTGCTGTTACTATTAGTATGACCTACTCCTTGCTTCTCTAGCCTAAATATTCGAAATATTCTCCTACCTCTATTGTCTTATGTGTCATACCCCATCAATATAGAAGTATGTCTGGCTTTAAAACATGACATTGTTTCATGCTTTATGCCTTTAATTATGCTGCCCTCTCTTCTTGGACTGCCCTTCTCGCCAGTCCTTCCAACACTCTTTCTGGTGTCCTCATGGAGGAGTTGCTTTTTATTCCAGTTTCCTCATCTCTGCCACCCATTGCCTAGCACAGGGCCAGGCACATTGTAGAAACAATGCTTGTTGAACCAATGGATGATTATAGGGCTGGCACATTAGCTTTGCCCAAACATATGTAGCTTGTGAGGTAATACCACCAATTTAGATGAGGATGTTTAATCCAATGACAGTTTTCAGTGTTTATGTTAGAAAAAGGCCTGAAAAAAATGTCTTCTAGATTTCTTGCATAGACCCTTCATCGTAAGATGTCAAATCACCTGGCTTTTAGAGGTCAAATATTATTAACAGCATACACAGTATAAATGGGTCTCACATCCACCTAAAAGAAGGGTAGAGCCAGTCTCTTTGCATCCTGCGTTGAATTCCTTCCAAAGAACAAAAGGGTATTTATTGCTTGCACTCTAGCAAAAGAATGGAAACCACACTTTCTATATTTTTCAGTGTCCAGTGCATTGCACAGTGCTTGGTGTACAACATTTAGTAATGCTTGCTGAATATCTAATTGAATGTTGATTTTTGTTGTTGTTGTTGTTGCTGTTATTTTCCAGAAAAAGATAAAGCAAACATGCTGTGTGTGGCTTTATGTTCATTTCTATTACCCTCCATCCATGACTGAATGGCTCCTTGTCATACGTATTGAGCAGCACATAGGTAAAGGTTGGACGGCTTGGGGCGCTGACCTCTTTCAACTATTTATCAGATGTTTGAAGTAGTAAATGTCACTAGTCTCTCCCCGTTGACAGGATAATCACACAGCAGTTAAAGATAATTCCGGGATGGTTTATCACCTACAAGGCTTGAAATGGAGCTCCTTTGGCAATGCCAGGAAATCTTCCACAGACGTGGCCTATGGGATTGTCCCCATTAATTACCTCATGTCATGGCCTCTTTCTGTGGGGCTGTTCTCCACAAACCCCATTCGGAGTCTTAAGTTCCTGCTCAGATGAGAAGACAGAGAGATGTGACCAAGGCAATATATCTCTCAGTGGTAATCTGGAAGGAGGTAATTTCCTCAGTAGACCAGAATTTTGTATGCACAAACACATTAATGTTAAATAATATACTTCAGAAATAACAAGGAATAAAATGCTGTTACATTTGGCTCAGAGTATACTCATTTTGAACATTATTATCATCTATATAAGATTTTTCAGGAAACCCAGGAGACAGTGAATAATTTGATTTTAAAGCCAAATTTTCACCTGATGGTTGAAGGGGCTTTCAAGATATTTTAATGAGAAGCTTAGGTTTTATAGCACAAAGCTGTAGTAAAAATTGGCTTTGTATAAAAGCAGTTTGCTATCTAGTATTTTTGTTGCTATGTAGTAAAATTTAAGTAGATCATAAATAATATAAGAATAATATAAGGTCTGGCTTTCTAAAGGTCTGGAATCATAGCTAAGGGATACAGTAAGTGTTGATTAATTATTTTTTTTAATCTCCAGTTTTATAATTAAAGCTTGCTGCTGAAATAATGAAGATTTGTACTTTGTTATTCAATGGCTCAAGAAGTCTTCCATGAGCTCTTTACTATGTTCAGAGTTCTGTCAGGACACTAGGTCCATGAAGAAAGCATCCTATTCAAAATTTCAGCTTTACTAATAGCTAGACCTATGTCATGCAAATAGAGGCAGCAAAGAACATCAATAGTGTCAAGTTAGAAATAACATACTATTCTTGATTGAGCTTTATTTTAGGTTCTCTTTATAAAAAGTGGCCTGCTTTTGACTTACTTGTAAATGAAAAATATATACTAATATATAAAAATATTTAAAACAAATAGTAAATAACTAAAATAAGCAAGTATCAATTATGTGACTGGTCCATAAGTTTTAGGGAAGGTGTACATGTAGATGTTTGAGGTGTAGGACCCTTCCTACCAGCTACTGTACTTAGGGGAAATAGGTTAAGTCACTTAATAGGCATTTCACACTCTATAGAATGAAATTTCTAATATATGTAAAAATGTGAGATTTTTTTCTGTCTGTGCTTGATAGATATAAAGTTGAAACGCCCTTCTAAGGCTTGAGATAAGCACACATCCTCTTGATTACCTAATAAAGTAAATCACAGAGGATGCAGGTGGTCTGTGACAAAACGCAGATCTGCATTGTCAGAACAAAATAACAAATTCTGCACAGCAACTAATATAAATAAAAATTGCATTTCATCAGTTTTCAAGGAGTTTAGAAGTATATAGTCTATAAATATAGCATCTTGATTTAGGGATTAACAACATAGGTTAGGTCTCTTCATGACCCAAAGGGCTCAAAATGAATCCATCTCTGCATCCTGTGCTCAGCCCCTGCCTCTAGAAGAGACATCTAAAGGCAGAGCCCCCTACTCCATCATGCGTTCAGAGACCCCACGTGTGTGTGAGAGTATGTGCATGTGCACATGTAGGAAAGCCTCCCAGTTCATTCTTATGTGTGTCAGGGTTGGAAGCACTGCAGGAAGCCATGCTCTCTGAAAGCAATCTATTCCTATTTTGGTAGGCACCAGGCATTCACAAGGGTTTTCTCTCTGGACCTTTGTAAATGTCTAAATTTTCAAATGTGGCCTAGCTTCTCATTTTGATCTGACCTATTTCTGTCGAAAATTATGTGTTTCCTGTTCATAAGCCTCATAGCACACCTTGGTATACTTTTCACATTTATTAAAAATTTCTCCCACTGGATGGCCATTTTCTTTCTTCTTTTCTACTTTTGCAATTAATGATAGTCTGATGATTTCATTGAAATCATATGCCAAGGATGAGGGTGATGGGTTGAGCCATGGAAGTGTGGAACAGTATCTCACTCCCTGGCAAACTCACTTCTATATGCCAACATTGATCTCACTGTGCACAAGGCAAATTTGTGCACCGACAAATTACAAAATAACAGATGTAATTACCTAATAATAATTTTCAAATAATTACATGCAGAAATGTTAAATTCATAAAGGTCAGTGGTGTACTCCTTTTTAAAAACTATATAACACAATATACTTCTCCTTGATTGGCCCTTATATTTATAAGGATACCTAATCAGTTACATGTTGAGCTCCCATCTAATGGCCATCTCAATTCAAGCCTAGTCAATTTTTCAGGGAGAAATTGAGCATGGCAGAGTACAAGAATATCAGCAAAGGATCTGTGCCCACCTCTGAATCTTCTTTTCACTGACATGCTCCTCAGGCCTACATCTCCTATTAGGTATTTGAAAGGTATTCTCCCTGACGTGAGTTAGCTCTGAGGGTCTCAGTGAGCTGGTCCATGAGCCCTGGAAGTTTTCCTCCTGTGGGAAAAGACTTGTTCTCTTTGTTATTCCTTGCATATAGCATTCACTGACACCATCTGAAGAGATGTCATTATTCTGAAGTTATAAATGTCACATTGCTTCTTTCCAAGAGGGGTTGGTTTCATAGGATGGCTGCTGTGAACTTTAAGATGGTCCTGATTTGCTTTGCATTTCTCATACTGTTCTTTATCTCTTGAAAGCAGATTTTTTTAAAGTGATGTCCATAGAGTCCCTCCTCAATTCTACTTCTTCCCTCTTAGCCCACTGGCCAGAGCAACATACTAATAAGCAGCCATTGACCAGCATTGGCTCACCCACAGACACACACTGCCCTACAGAGGGGCTCTGGAATTGTCTTATCAAAGATTAAAGAAAATCTTACCATTATCAATTTCTGCATTGCTCTCTGGTTTTAACACATTCTTATGCTTGTGGGTATATAAGGGGCATAGAGGTAAGAGGTATTGGAGGCCCTTTAGGAAAATTTCGGCAAAGCAGAGGTTCTTTCTTTCATTTGTTTCACAAACTATGTGACCTAAGGGTTTCATCCCTTTGTTGTCTTGACTAAGTAATAGCTGAGAAATGTTAAATGAATAGTTGGGTGAATTTCAATGATAAGCTATGCCAATTACTTTGTGATCTTGAGCTAACAACTTAAACTCAATGCCTCAATGTTCTCATTTGCAAAACGGAAATGATGATATCACCTAATTCATTAAGTCGTTGTGAAGGTTAAAAATGATATTGAACATTGGATGCCTGTCATACTTTAAAATGTTCTCGGTTTAATAAGTATTAGTAAAGCAGATCTGCTGACCCTAGCCAGCAGAGGGCTTTTACCATTCCATCATGTCTTCTCCTGGTAAAATATTCTATCAAGGTTTGTGTACTCTGGGAAAGGACAGAACCCTGCTGACCATCAGAAAACTTGGTTTCTAGCCCCGGTTGGACACTACTAGTCATGTGACCTTAGAAAAATCAATACTGCTTTTGACCTTCATTTCCTCATGTACAGCATGAAGACTAGGAAATACAAAACCCTGTAGAACTATGTCATCTCTAACAGTTCTTGGTTTACAACTATGAAAATTGCCATTCCAACTGCTCACTCTTGTGTCAGGATGTTGGGTATCACCATGGCTCCAACTGCCTCAGCTTTCCTCGCAGAATAACCCAATCTTCCTCTCCTATGAATTCAGAATATGTTGTTGTTTTTTCCTTTTGTTAATTGAATGTGGTGAGGCAAAGGGGATTTATCTGAGCACTGGGTTAATAGGTAGGCAAGAACCTGGTTTTCTTTTTTTCCTCTAAAAAGTTGACAAGAGGAAGCAAGCTTATGCAGCAGATTGAGTGAGAATTTGTGAAATCGAAGATTGGTGTAGAGTAATAGAATATAAGAATTTGTTAGTAGCAAAAATCCCAGTAATAATAATCATGAATTAAATTACCAAACAGTTTTTGGAATATCTGCCTTTGAAACTTTAAAACAGGTTAATTTTCCTGAGATGGTTAGAGTACTGCTGTTCAGTGGCAGGAGCATGCGGCCACTCGACCTACTTTTTCTTTAAATATTTTTATTGATTTCATAGAGGAAGGGACACAGAGAGAGAGAGAGATTTAAACATCAATGATGAGAGAGAGTCATTGATAAGCTGCCTCCTGCATGCCCCACACTAGGGATTGAGCTCGCAACCCATGCTGCATATGCTCTAACTGGGAATCAAACCCTGACCTCCTGGTTCATAGTTCTACGCTCAACCACTGAGCCACATCACCAGGCAGATACTCACCCTATTCATCACTCACTCTACTTGCCCTGAGTGTGTGCCTGCTGTAGGATGCAAGACTTTGCCAAATCCATTTCAGTTCTAAAATTCTCCAGTTTTATTAAGAGAGTATTGTTTTGCTCCCAAACAGCTAATCTTTGACATTTTCAAATTTCAATTAATCTGTAGATTTCTACCAATTAATTGATTTTGTGCTATGCTTCTGAACATTAGAAAATAATCTATAGCCTAAAAATGGTTGTTTTTTCAAAACATGGTTTATTAGTCAATCTTTTGTATAAATTATGGAAGTTTCAGCTTTGCATTCAGATTGGCAAATGCCAAAGGATAGCTAACTCTAAATAGGGTATTTATTCTCTACATTTGTAACCAGAAAATGAGCAACTCTATTTTTGTTGCCTAGGTAATAATACAGCTTTGTTTGGGCTCCTTGGATGCACCATAATAGTACAGAATGGATTGTAATAAAAAGCAAAGTGTGGCTGGTATAATGGAATACAGCAGGAATTCTCTCAGCTTTACCCTTTTTTATTTGTCTTTTGTGCTATTTCCATTAATATCCTTATTATAATAAAATTACAAGTAACAAATATAATTAGATTTTCATTTCACTGAAAATTGGAATCGTCTGAGAAGCCTTTTTAGAAGAGTTTCTTCTGCTTCTAGGAGAAACTAAAATTATCTAGTACGTTCCTAGAAGACTTTGATTAAAGTCGTTCTTTTTGTGCACCAATGTTCAAGCACAATCTTACTACAATTATATATATAATGAGCTACATATTGATGTCAACACATGGATTATAAACCTTTCTATTTGAATTAAATACTAACTCAAGTGAACTAAACCATCTTAGTTTGGATAGTTGAAAAGATTCACAAACAAAAGGCATTTTATAAAGGCCCTTGATGGCATCACATATGTCAGCATTTGTTGACCATTAATCTATCAGAGATTACCTGGATAGGCACAGCTGCCTGGAGTGGTGTGTGAATGCTTCTTGTGTGAATGAGCATGAATTAGCTGACTATGAAACTAGTGTATCAGTCTTTGGCAAGAAAAATGAATATGTAAATTTCAGAGCTCCAATGAAAGCTACCTGCGTACCTTACTTAAGAGGTACCTCAATCTCCACGCATCACTTTTGCTATTATTTTTGAGGGGGAGGGGTCAATGTGGCCAACGGAATTTGGGAGTCATTCTTTTAGTTTTATATGCTTAATACTTTTGAACTTTTGCCAGGTATTTTTCTCTATGTAAGTTACCATTTTCCCTTAGCAAACTATATTTTTTTGTGAGCAAGTCATTACTCCTAAGTCCAGCCCATTCTCAAGGGAAGGGAATTTACCAGGTAAGCTCTGCCTCATGAAGGGAGGAATGACAAAAAATTTGTGGATAGATGTTAAAATGACCATAATAGTAAATCTTTTGGAGGAGGTACTCTAAGGCTATGCAAATATGTTGTTTCTAAGAGCTGCACTCAGTAATTTTAGCATTCACCAATGAATTTTTGCCTGTAGCAATTAATGCCATAGTGATATAATAGTGATTTTTTTTGTTTCTCTCACTTTCATACATTTGTTGATTATAATGCTTCTATATGGAAGACTTATGGCTTCTATCCCATTTGTTTATTTATTTGATCACTTATTTATATTTGCATGGCATGGATATTTATTTTACTCTTTGTGTTAGAATGCAGAAATATCATTATATTTTTTATTCCTAATAATTTTCCAGTTTGGGCCTTTGGGAGCTTTTTTCAATTAGCCGCTGTGCCTTTTTCATTTGGCCCATGATTAACTTTTTATGGAAGGCGTGGTTATGCCCTTTCTTACTTTTTAGCACAGCAAGAGGCTCCAGGCTCACCTAGTATTTCCCCTATTCCTGTAATCAACAATTTCTCCAAGGAGCCCAGTTCCTTTTTTTGGAGAACACAGTTTAGAATCCAAGATCTGGGCACTAGATGTGTTGGTTGCTACTTGGGGTTACTGCTTCTAGTCCTTTTCACTAGATACTATCAGTTAGGAAATGCATGTATGTATACTAAGACATATATATATATATATATATATATATATATATATATATATATATTAGAGGCCCGGGGCATGAAATTTCATGCACTCACGGAGAGGGGTGGGGTGTGTGTCTCAGCCCAGCCTGCACTGTCTTGTAGTCCAGGAGCCCTCAAGGGATGTCTGACTGCCATAGAGCAGGAAGAGGCTCCCACCAATGCCAATGTGCTCACCAGGTGTGAGCCAGCTTCTGGCTGAGCAGTGCTCTCCCTGAGGGAGCGCACTGACCACCAGGGGGCAGTTCCTGCATTGAGCGTTTGTCCCCTGATGGTCAGTGTGTATCATAGCTACCAGTCATTCTGCAATTCGGTGGATTTGCATATTAGCCTTTTATTACATAGGATATATATACACTTCTCTATATTTCTAACTCTATCATCTCTATCATCTGCCATCTATCATCTATCTGTTAAAATAAACATGAGTTCAGACTGATAGATTAAACTCTAATTCAGCATCACAAGGTTCATTCTGGCATTTCATTTCGGTTCATGGAGAGAAATCCTGGAAGAGAGTGTGAGTCCTCCTATTCTGAATCTTCAGGGACTTACCCATTTTTATGGCCCATGTTTAGTCTTTGGCAATTTGGTAAAAATATTTTTAGCTGACTCCTCTCACCAGCTCATATGGTACCCAGCAGTGTTGCTCCAGGTAAACAAGTGCTTGGGTTCTGTTGCCCTTTGTAGATGTCTTTCTTTCCCCAGAGTTCGTTGTCACTGGTTGCTCCTCCAACCACAGTTTTCTCATAGGTTTAAGCAAATTAATTTGCTTTTGTCGAGTCTTTTTCTTGTAAGAGCGGGCATGATGCTCTCAGCATCCCCAAGCTGAAACTAGATGCCCCACAAATATTTTTGAGAATTGGAAAACCTCTGTTTTTGCTGTCGCCACATCTCACTGATAAAAATGTGTGCTGTTTTGCCCTTGGGCTTCCCTGTTTGTAGGAATCATGGTCTCTTGAAGCTCTCTGCTGGCAGAGTATTACTTACATATTTCTAGACATTTACAAGCACTGACTTTCCACAATAAAAATTTTGTCTTTTCCTGCTGTCCTCTTCCATATTCATGTATATCTGTCCTGTGTGTCTGTACAGCTATGGTGCTTTTTAAGAAACAAACTCCTTGTAAGTCTGTGCCAGAGTGGCTCACTTTTTTTTCCTTAAATATATTTTATTGATTTTTTACAGAGAGGAAGGGAGAGGGATAGAAGGTCAGAAACATCGATGAGAGAGAGACATCGATCAGCCGCCTCCTGCACTCCCCACACTGGAGATGTGTCTGCAAGCAAGGTACATTCCCCCAACCAGAATCGAAGCTGGGACCTTTCAGTCCGAAGGCCGACGCTCTATCCACTGAGCCAAACCAGTCTTGGCAAAGAGTGGCTCACTCTTGACTACATGTTAAATAAGGATGGTAATGATCTCAGCACTGTCTGTGGTAAACATCACTTTTTTATAGTCTTTAAAGCTAATTTTCTCTAGCATTAACCTTAGCTTTTCTGTCTTCTAATTAGGATATGTGTTATGTTTCGATAATAAAAATTATTCTTTTTAGGAATATTTTAATTTTTCATTTTTAGGGCTAACCCATTATTAGTTACATTATAATAATATGCATATGTAGAATTAACTATGAAAAGGCATAAATATCAATTATATTAATATTCAATAGTGAATGTCAATTTTTAGTTATAGTATTTTAATCTTATAATCTTATGCCACTTGAAAGTCCATTTAAAATTATAAAAAAAAATAATTTTTGCATATGCACTGATCCCAAGACATTGTATTGTTAAGCAGTGACACAAAGCAAGTTTATATTTTAATAGCCTGGCTTAATGAAAAGGTGTTAGAGAAATATGGGGATTCTGTTTTTACTGCTTGAGGCAGCCTCATTTGCAAAACCATTTCAAACCAAAGCCCATCCATCACTATGTAAATGACCTAGAGTAATTGTTTCCAATATTGATATGTTTGAGTTTAGAAATCCCATGTCTACCTAGTGGCATTGAGGCAATAATTCCTGTTGAAAGGTCACCTTCTATTTCTTTATTCTTCCTTTGTTCTCCTTTATATATGCAGTGCACATGTACTCCCTTTCATGAGTCTCTTTTTGATATCTGCTGGGTTTTCTGATGGACACTGTTGTGGAGCGAACATGAGTAAATGACCACTGGAGTCCAGACCAAATTAAAATTTAGGGAGCTTTTATTAACCAGCCAACTGGCCAGCCAGCTAGCTGGCAATTGCTCTGCCTTTCTCCATGCAGGGAGTCCAGAGAGCACCCGTGACCCTTTGTGTAGGACCACTTTTAAGCACATTTACCACATCCTGTTTTTGCAGAGCAAACAACCCAAGACAAAATAGTTTTTCCCAGCAATGTCAGGGTCATGCCATTGACCACCATGTTATTCACAGAGTTATCCTGTTCTTCAGAAAGCTGACAGTGTTCTATGAAAGAAGGCCTATGTGCTGGGAAGGGGCTATGAGACCTTATCTCAAGGCCTGGCCTGATATCAGCACTGACAACTCTATCTGGGGCATAAGCATGCTCAAAAATTCCCACTCTCTAACAGACACAAACAGAAAATAACCACAATTTGAGTGACCTTTTAAGTAATTGTAAGACAATTCAGAAATTAATGAAAGGCCTTCTGCTAGCATACCCATTGGTATAGTAACTAGAGTAATAAGAATAGAACTTTTTGTTGAAAATCAGAGGTAAATATTTAAGCATTATGTGGAATGCAAAAACTCTGGACTCTTTAAGGATTTGCCATCACTTTCTGTGGTTAGGCAAAAAAATATCTGTGTAAAATATGTAGTTTTGTAGAGAACTACATGCATCATGGCTGTAGTTAAAATGAAAGATTATTAACTTATTAATATACAGTATAAATTTCCCAGAAGAGAGTAAAAACACCCAGGGAGGCTAATTGACTGTAAACTCACTGCCATCTTTGCCCAGCTAAGGCCTTAGTACAGTCAGGTCATTGCCAAGTTCCTGTGAACTTCTTAGGCTCAAAAAAGACAATGGGGTTGTTCATGGAACCAAAGCATGAAATTACTTATCAAAAATGGTTGGTAACTTCTAAATTATGTTTTTGGGGGAAGAATTTCATATTTACATTAATAAAGGGTCTTTCTAAGGTTCTAGACATTCAATGTGCACCCAGAGTGTGGTAAAAGAAAACTGCAAACTCAGTGATTTAATGATCCCATCTTCGCTGGCAATGGACTGTTTCACCTCTCAAAATAGTGTGAAATATCAGTATAAGTCCAAGCTTGATCCACATAACAAAATTGCTAATTGATGTTTTTCCGAAAGGGCAGGGAAATAATAGTTTAGATGTAAGTCTTCTCTTCTAATTCCTGCAGATACCTGGACCCCATTTGTGTTAACAAAGCGCTTAAGCAAGTCAAAGGGATTACAAAATTAGTAAGAATTTTAAAACAAGATTTTAAAAAATCCAACTAGGAGTGATCCATCTGAGATAATCAACTGAATTTTTAAACAGTGTGTATATTTTTTTCAACCTCAAATGTGCTTTATAATATGTCTTGCTTTTCTTGAAGGAAAGTATTCTCCTTAGATTAAAAATAATAGTAATAATGAAATAATAGACCATTATATTTGTAATCAGTAATTATGTAATTAAGTTATCAAATAAGTGGCCAGTATCTAGGGAACAAGCAATTATGTGAGCTGTGATTACTAGAGAAGTAATTACGGTGAGAGATAAACCACTCTTAGTTATATCTTTTTTTTTTCTCTCCCTAAGACTAGCATTTATATAACAGTCCCTAATCCACAGAGAATGTTTGTTTATTTAGGTCTAACAGAATATGTATCTGTTACGCACAATTTAATACAGAAACCCTTAGCATTTGTGAATTTGACATCCTTAATTTCAACCAAGTGGCTAGTGGCTAGGACAGTGGCTTATTGTAACTACTCTACAACATGAGTTTGAGTCATTTCCTTCAGTGTTTCTTTGCAGGAACCTAGACTGCCTGGCATTGCATCCCAGGGTCATGACACTCAGCATCTCTTGTCCAGTGGAAAAAGCTCTGTGTCCAGGAACAAAAGATAAAAATACCTGCTATTGGTAGTGATGGAACTCAGGAAACAGTGCCTATGGTCTGAATGTTTGTGTTTCCTCCCCCACCCTAAATTCATATTTTGAAAATCTAGCCCTCAAAGGTGATGGTCTTTGTAGGTGGGCTTTTTCTCCTGTTCTCCTACTTTGACAACTCCTAGGACACTTCCCACATATGCCAATCCCACTGCGGCCTAACCTTCACCCACCTGAGTCTTGATTCTCTTATCGAGGCACAGTCTGGGGTGGCCCAGGGTCCCACTGTGGGCCCCTCATTAGCATTTCTGGGGTCCATGCACTTGTGTTCCCCTTCCTGACCATGCATGCCTTCAGGAGCAGGTTACTCATGTTCTCTCCTGTAGTGAGCAACAAACCTGCTTGTCTGTGGAAACAGGAGTCCCCAGGCTAGGAAAGACCTGAAACAATGCAGAGCTCCAGGGAAAGACTGGAGCTCTCAGTATGATTTTCTCAGAAGCTCAGGGCAGGCGCCCTCACGCTACCTGAGCCCCAGCCACCCAGCTGCTGCTGAGCCATGCCCCTGCTGCGTTTGGGGGCTCTGGGTATGAGATCACTGAAGGAGAGATGCGGGAACTTAGGCACCTGCCTGACCTCTCTCCCAACTCAAACAACAGCTCTGAGAACATGAGGTCTCTGCAGGCTCCTTGCTGGCCTTGCATCCTCTTCCCCTTCCCCAGAGGGGTCTGCTATGGCCTCCCCTCACATTGAGCCCCAGGTCATAGACCTTCCTGCTCAGGTCCCCTTCAACCCCCCTTTACCTTTCAGTCTGTGCTCTAGATACTCTGCAGCACTCACCTGTCTCTGGGTCAGCTGCAGCCTTCCTTCAGAGTAACAGAGTAACTAAATGCCAGGTCAGATTTTCTGATGGCTCAGAGAAGGAACAGTTCTTTAATCCCCCTTGAATGATCTGGCTGTTCTGCAACTGAACACACTGACAGATTGGTGCCCTCAGCGGCCACTGAAATGACAGGTCATTCAACCCTGCAGTGCCTGGAATATTTTTAGTCAGCTCCCCGCAAACTTTGATGACTGTGGGGTGCCAACCCATTCTCTCTGGCTGCTTCAGATAAATCTTTCTTCCTGAGAAGCAACTTGGGTGCTATGGCAAGTCTTAGGGCTGACCTACTTGAGGACCTCACGAGTAAGGTGAGTGAATGTCCCTTCTCCCCACAGGAGATTCAGGGTTGGGCATGTTTGGCCCATATATCACGGCTGTCTGACACCATTCTTTTCTTATACTGGTACACACCCCATGGGCACCAATCTGTTTTAGAGAATCTCTGCAGACTTTAAGGCAAGTCCTCGTAAGGGCATAAACATACCTTTGGAGAAACTTGGTGGTTTTGAGCAGGTACATGGGCTCAAAGAGTTCTCAGATCGTCTGTTTCCCTATGCATTTCCCAAAATTAATCTCCCCCTTTCTATTATCCCTTTCGCAGTCAGACTTTTCCAACTTTAGGAAAAAAGTCATATCTATTTGGAACCCTAATACGATTCATAGTGCTAGAGCTTATACACTTCCTAGGTGTCAAATTAATAGATCAGGAATGCTGTTGTTAAAAGAAAATAGTGATGCTAGGGAATAGGTAAAAATTATGGCTAACAAATTCTTCTATAATTAGCTGTTCTCCAATACTTTGCTTTAAACAAAATTGAAGGAGGACCTAAAGAAGTTGTAAGGTGGTATGATTAGAAATTGTATTTTATGATAAATGATTGTGATTTAATACATGCGACTTGGAAGGAATGCAATGAATTGAGTAGGTCACTACAATGAAACTACTTCCATGCACATAATTTGGGTGGAAAAGTGTTCTATTTCTTAATTGTAAAAAAAGAAGGAGAAAAAAGGAAGAGTTAATATTGCCCTTTGTCAATTCTAGCTATACATTTTTACAAATAAGTACATGAACTAATTGAGAAAAAAAGCATTACCCATCTTATTTCTTGATGCATTTGCCATCAAATTTGAGTCTTAATAATTATCAAAACTCTAATATGCTTATGCTTTTCATTATTGTATACTAATACTGATATAGTGAAAACAAAAAAAGTTTTTTTTAATATATTTTATTGATTTTTCACAGAGAGGAAGGGAGAGGGATAGAAAGCCAGAAACATCAATGAGAGAGAGACATTGATCAGCCGCCTCCTGCACGCCCCCCACTGGGGATGTGCCCGCAACCAATGTATGTGCCCCCTACCGGAATCAAACCTGGGACCTTTCAGTCCTGACGCTGTATCCACCAAGCCAAACTGGTCTCAGCCAAAAAAAGTTTTTTACCAGTAAGACGCTTCAGAGATCTATAGTATACATTAAGTTTTTAAATTTTTATTTAAATATATAATGTTTCAATTAAATTTTCAAAATAAAAATACAGTGGTACCTCGAGATACGAGTGCCCTAACATATGAGATTTTTGAGATATGAGCCATAGAGCGAGCGATTTTTGCTTTGAAATACGAGCAAGAGTTGAGATACAAGTAATCGTGCAAATCGGCCGGCTGCACACGACGCACCAGTTTACCTCAACTCAAGCTTCTCATAGTTTCCCATGCCTCAAGGTTATGGAACGAATTAAACTCGTATCTCGAGGTACCACTGTATATTAATTTAATTTACAATAAAGGAAATAAAAAGGAAATACAGATTTAAGAAAAAAATGAATTATTTTAAAAATTCTAGTTTAAAAAATAATGTTTTCATATATTTAAGTGGATAATTTTTGCTATCAAATTGCTCAGATATGTAGACTCCATTGCAAACATTTAGAGATGATATCACAGTGCAATTTTTAAAACTTATAATGAAAAAGTTTAGATTTTTTGCTTTTAAATATCAGAGGAGGTGTCTAGTTTTATAATTCTTTTGAGTATACAAACAAATATATGAAGACTATTGTTTAAGATGCTGACCATGATTGGAAAAATTATCATTAAATGGTTTATCCTATGAAAGCAATCTATAGGTTCAAGGCAATCCCTGTTAAAATACCAACAACATGTTTCACAGATCCTTCCATTCGCCTTCATATTAGGTAATACATTGCTATCCTACCTAATATGCAAATTGACTGTACCTCTGCTACACCCACCAGCCATGCCCACCAGCCATGCCCATCATCCATGCCCACCAGCCAATCAGAGCAAATATGCAAATTAACTTAACCAAGATTGCTACGGCCACAAAGAGAACAGGAGGGAGGCTTGGGTTGCCCCTGGTGATGGAGGAAGCCAAGCTTTCTGCAAACCCTGGTGGACCCAGGCCTCCGCTTAAGGCAACAAAGTTTCAATGGCTGTGTGAGCAGAAGGCTTGGCTCCACTCAAGGCTACAAAGTTTCAATTGCAGAAGATAAATAAATCCCAGATACCAGGGCCTCTGCTTGGAATGCCAGGGGCGTGGCTGGCCTGCAAACCACCAGAGGCCCCTCACCCAGGCCACCCCACACTCCAAGTTAACCCCCACTCTGATATGGGACACCCTTCAGGGTAAACCAACTGGCCCCCACCCGTGCACTAGGCCTCTCTCCTATCTAATAAAAGAGTAATATGCAGATTGACCATCACTCCAATACACAAGATGGCTGTGTTCAAAAGATCCTGCCCACATGTGGACACAAGATGGGCACCACAAGAAGGCCAGCAGGGGAAGGCAGTTGGCAGGGACTAGGCCTCCAAGGGAGGGCAGTTGTGGGTGATCAGGCCAGCAGGGGAGGGCAGTTGGGAGAGACCAGGCCTGCAAGGGAGGGCAGTTGAGGGTGATCAAGCCAACAGGGAGGGCAGTTAGGGTTGACAAGCCAACAGAGGAGGGAAGTTGGGGATGACTGGGACTGTAGGGAAGGACAGTTGGGGGGCACCCAGGCCTTCAGAAGATGGCAGTTAGGGGTGACCATACTGGCAGGGGAGGGCAGTTAAGGGTGACCAGGCCACAGGGGAGGGCAGTTAGGGGGAAACAGGCTGGCAAGGGAGCAGTTAGGCATCAATCAAGCTGGCAGGGGAGTGGTTAGGGGGTGATCCAGTTGGCAGGCAGAAGCAGTTAGGGGCAATCAGGAAGGCAGAAAGGTAGGCACTTGGGAGCTATCAGTCCTGGATTGTGAGAGGAATGTCAGACATCTCTCAAAGGGTCCCAGATTGGAGAGGAAGCAGGCTGGGCTGAAGGACACCCCCTCGCCTGTGCATGAATTTCATGCACTGGGCCTCTAGTTATATTAATAACATTTTGTTAAGAAGTATCCTTAGCCACACAATTCTTTACAAGCTTCTTGTAAAAATTAGATTTTTGGTATTCTATGGACAACAGAAATTCACTTTGTGATCATTGTAATGTGATTCAATAAATGGAAAAAATAAGCTCCTTATGAGCTTTATATTTTTATCTTTAAAGGAGAATTTGTCCAACACCATAGCACTGGCTTCAAAAAACTTTTGAGAAATGAAGTGTTATAACTAAGACCCCTGTTTGAAAGTATATTACAAATTTTCAGTAAAGCTTTGCCTAATATTTTGAGATTGTCAGAAAAACCTAAAAGTATCTACAGGGGTCAAAAAAGTGGTGTTTTTTGAAAATCAAAGGTCTTCTCTAATTGGCAGTATCAGTCTCTAGTGCTCCTCTGTTTTCAGGAAATATTAGAACATCATTATCATGGCTGCCATTGATCCCAATATAGCAGCTGAAATAGAAATAGTAGAAGTTCTCTGCCTGCACATATCACCTAGTTGGGCCTCCATGGATGGACATATATCTGCTATCCTGATAGTGATTTTATCAAAGTAATGATTCATTATAAGATTAACTTTCATCAACTCTACATCAATAACTTAGTTTGATGCGAAATCTAAAACTCAGCTTCCAGAACATCAATAACCTTTTTTATAGAAAATGATATATATGATTTAAAAAAATCAATCAAAAGCATTTAAAAAAAACTTAAAAGTGATAATGAGGATTAAATTATTGAATGTCTAAGTCACCAATAGTCATAAATATAACCTAATAACTATATAAACATTTTTATTATATACAAATATATGTTATATAAACACATGTTATATGTACATTTATACTGACATAATCAATATGAGTACCTTTAAAAAATTAAGAAATAGGCTCCACTTTTTAAAAAATTAAATCTTTATTATTCAGATTATTACATTTGTTTCTCTTTTTTCCCCTTCATAGCACCCCTCCATCCAGCTCCCACCCTTCCCTCTGCCCTTACCTCCCTCCAATTGATCTCATCCATAGGTGTATGACTTTTGTCCAGTCTCTCCCTGTACACCCCTCACCCCTTTCCCCCTGAGAATTATCAGTCCACTCCCTTTCTGTGCTCCTGATTCTATTATATTCACCAGTTTATTCTGTTAATCAAATTTTTAATTCACTTAATTTTTAGATTCATTTGTTGATAGATATGTATTTGTTGTTCATAATTTTTTGGCTTCTACCTTTTTCTTCTTCATCTTCTAAAAGAGTACCTTTCAGCATTTCATATAATACTGGTTTGGAGTTGATGAACTCCTTTAGCATTTTCTTATCTGTGAAGCTCTTTATCTGCCCTTCGATTCTGAATGATAGCTTTGCTGGCTAGATTATTCTTGGTTGTAGGTTCTTGCTATTCATCACGTTGAATATTTCTTGCCACTCCCGTCTGGCCTGCATAGTTTCTGTTGAGAAATCAGCTGACAGTCGTATGGGTGCTCCCTTGTAGGTAATGAACTGTTTTTCTCTTGCTGCTTTTAATATTCTCTCTTTGTCTTTTGCTCTTGGTATTTTAATTATGATGTGTCTTGGTGTGGTCCTCTTTGGATTCCTTTTATATGGAGTTCTGTGTGCTTCCTGGACTTGTAAGTCTATTTCTTTTACCAGATGTGGGAAGTTTTCAGTCATTATTTCTTTAAATAGGTTTTCAGTATCTTGCTCTCTCTCTCTTCTGGCACCCCCACAATTCTGATGTTGGTACGCTTGAAGCTGTCCCAGAGGCTCCTTACATTATTTTCACATTTTTGGATTCTTTTCTCTTCTTGCTTTTCCAGTTGAGTGTTTTCTGCTTCTTTATATTTCAAATTTTTGACTTGATTCTTGCCTTCCTCTAATCTGCTGTTAGGACTCTGTATATTTTTTATTTCAGTCAGTCTCTCTAGTTGGTCCTTTTTCATCTCCTCTTGGGACTCGCTAAATTTATCCATCATCTCTAGTTGGATCTTTTGCATCTCTAGTTGGTCCTTTTGCATCTCCTCTTGGGACTTGATAAATTTATCCATCTTTTCTAGCATATTCTTGAAAAACCTTATAAGCGTGGTTTTGAACTCTCTATCCAGTCGTTTTTTTTCCTCCATTTCTTTTGTTTATGATCCCTTCCCTTGTCTCGGCATTTTAACTATGCCGGGGAAACTTCTGTGTTGAATTCAGCCTTATGATACCAGACTTGCAAAACTGAAGAAGCCTCTGTTGAGCTTGGGATGGGTGGAGTCTCAGGGCTTACGGGACCACCTTGCCTTCCAGTCGGCCTTACCCTCCACGGCCCCTGAGTCTCATGTGACTGGGTAATCGCTGGAGCGGTCCTTGTGCATGCACACCCGCAGTGCCTCTAGACCGCTGCCTTTCCATCTCCCCTGAGCACTAGGACCACACGAGTCTAGGTCTCCAGGGTTTTGCTGGAAACAGGGGCTTAGTGGAGTCAGAAGTGGCACAGTTGGGAAGGTCTGTCTCCCGCCCACTCGAGAAAGCCAGCGGCACAGTCAGCAATCTGTCCTCTGCACAGTGCCATGCGCGCTACCAGACCTCTGATCTTTTGTGACTCCCCTAAATTTCCATGCACCTCTCCCTTTTCACAGTCCAAACTTCCCCCATATGAGTTTCGGCTGGAACTGGGGTTTAGTGTCATAAGATAAGGGGTTCAATGCCGTTGGGAGTCTCCGTTTCCCTCCTGCCAGAGAAAGCCAGCCAGGTATCCGGCACCCGCTCTCTCAGTGCGTGCGTCTCCGTACCTCAGCTTTTTGCAGCTCCTCTGGGTTTCTGTGAGCCCCTCTCTTTCCTTCTAGCTGTAGAACTTACACTCAGCCAGCTTTCCTGTGGTTCTGGATGATGTCCGTTCTGTCTTTTAGTTGTAGTTTTGAAATTGTTGTGCGAGGCAGCAGTGTAGGTGTTTACCTATGCCACCATCTTGGATTCTCCCTAGGCTCCACTTTTGAATATACACTTGTCATCAGTTAGAAAATTGTTGTAAAACATTTATTTTTGTTAGACAAATTGTACTCATCTTTAAAACTGTCAGAAAAAATATACTCATATATGTCAGAAATTTGTCACAATAAATAAATAATCATTACAATGTGAATATGTGCAGGTGGTGGCCCAGAGTCCTATTATAACATTAGGACAAATATAACAAACATATCTCAACCCTCTCTGCTTTATGGTGAAAGTGTATATCCTATGTCTACAGAAAATATTATTTGACTATAAATTTAGCACATTGATAGTCTAGCCTTTGAACCAGCTAAAAACATCTCAGGTTCCTAGGAGAAAGGACATATAAAGTGATTTTATAAGTGAAGAAAGTATTCATTTTGCATACAAAGAAATTATTAAAAACTTATCTTAATGTAGGCATCAATATGAAGGCAATAAATGTCATAGCTCTATTTCTTACATATTAATGTAGTATTATAAAATGTTCCATTACAAAGCTAGAGATAATAAGAGCACAATGACAAAAGGTCAAAGGCATTTTCCAAACTATGATGGGCTGGGTGGGGCTTTAAAAAATAATAGTAAGGTAAGGAAAGAGAGGTTAAAATCGGCAAAATTCCATTTACATAATCTCAGATTACATGTAGGGACAGGAGATAATTTGTCTAAAGTGCTTAGAACTGTGTCTGCCGCCTGTGGAAGACTGGATAATTGTTAGTTATCATCATAAATTCATCCTTACTTCCTACCCATTAATAATTGCTTAGATGTCATAGGTGCTGAACAATTTAAAAAGTACTTTTACATATGGTTATTTTATTACATCTTCTTGACCAACCTTCTGTAGGTTATTCCCTATTGTGCAGATAGGAAAGAAAGACTCAGGGACATTAATGACCTGCATATTCAGTGGAGGGCAAAAGTAGGTTAATAATAACCCAATAATTATAAATAAATAATACAAGAATAAGTTTTATGCACTCATAACTGTAAACCTACTTTTCCCCATTCCTCTAGTTTCAGAGTCAGTTACAGGATAAATGCACAAAGACTGCACTCTTAATTTGATGGCCTCTCCTGTTTGCTAGCTCTCCTGATCATAGCTATATACCATCAACCTTGGAGAAAATAGACAAACAGAAAATCCTCTAATTAGTCACTGGCTGATTTAATATTGAATTATATATATAAAGTAGCTACACAATCTTAACCTCTAATATCCCACGCTTGCTGTGGGACAGTGATTGAACTAAGCACTTTACCTGCATTGTCCTTTAATCCTCGCAATATCATTCTGAGGTAGGTGCTATTATCTCCATTTTTAAATTTATTTTTTATGTATTTTTATTGTTGAAAGGATTAGACATGTCCCTCTTTTTCCCCCCATTGACCTTCTTTTCTCCACTCTCACTTCCCTGAGGTCGTGCCGGGGAAACTATGAAACATCCAGAATCCTCAACTCCTAACTGCTTTACTACATCACTTCACTTCAGTTAGAGGACACCATGTGACTAAGTCTGCACCCCAGCTACAGTTCCAATCAGAGATGGTGAGGACAAAGGTAGCCAGGAAAATTATTACAATTATAGCGAAATATTCAGAACTTTTGGTAGATCTTTTAGGCAATCCAAAGTTTATATTTCATCTATTTGCCAAGAAAGTTAATTGTAAAAATGATATCAGTGAAGTGTTATTGGACATAGAAGTAATCAAAGTGTTCCCATTCATTTTAGAAGTTAGTTAAAAATCACTGTATTTATCCAGAATATCTGTTCATTCTCTAATTCACATTTGCCATAATATGTTGACACAGTAGTATGATTTAGCCTGGTTTTTTACTATTTAAGAAAGCCTTGTTTATAAAAATTGTAAGAAGCATTGGTAGCTTGACCATCAGTCTGTCCTTCCTTGACTTCTGGGGCAAATGTCAGCAGAAACAATAATGTTTGTCATGTTTTAATAACTGTTGAACACGTTCAATGTAAGGTAACAAACCAAGACAAACTAAATATTTATAAACAGTTGCTTTAAGCTATACCAGTATTGAATCCTAGTTAACAGTGTGAACTAGATGAATCTCACTAAAACATTTTAGTTTGTATTAGCTGTAATGAACTATTTATTATTTATTTGAGTAGCATTTCCTTTTAGCAGAACATCATATGAATCTCTTCTTGGATTTTGTTGTTGCTATTACTGTTTTCTGGCTTTTTTAAAAGGTAAGTATTGGTTCCAGCCCAGATAATGAAACAAATGTGAATTTGAAATAAATCAAGTACATAAAGCTAACTTTGTATCTCCTAGTTGAAATTCTTGAAGAAATCAAGATTAATCAGTACTTTCTCTGTCTTGACAATTACATCTACAGAGCCGTGGATACAGTATAGGCAAATAAAAGGGACTCACAGATATTTGTTGTTGCAGATTGAGAAGACAATGCATCTGCAAAATTGTCACGTCACTGGGACATTTCTCTGCCAATGATTTGTGTGGTGACTGAGCCCATGCTGTTATAATGCAAACTTAGTTTAACCCGAACAGTAAGGAGAAGACTGTGTTGCATTTACATATTCCTGTCTTCCCTAGACTCCAGAGTAATTTAAAATATGTCATTTTCTCATAGCATTTCTGGGACAATTGTGACCAGGAGAATTTTTATAATTCACCAGAGGTCGCACAACTGTGCAGTGAACAGCCTTTTCCTCCCTCCAGCTTCACCTCTTAACCTGCCTGAGGAACTGGCAAAAGAGAGAGAGCTTTGTAATTATGGGATGTAAGGATGAAGCTTCAGACCTGATTCTGGAGTTTTCCAATGTTCTGTGAAATGCGAGGTGACTACTGCATGGCCAAAATGAAAGCCAACATTCTGATGGCTCTGCAGAGGCACTGAAATTGCCCGTGGATTCCCATTAAGTTTGTGCAGCATCTTGTTGTCTTCATAGTTGAACCTTTATAGGGAGAGACAGCTTCCAATCAATATCTTGTCCAAATAAGGGCTTTATTTATGTCATTTGGGACATGTGTTATTAAATCAGATTCACTCTTGATATTTAAAAAAGAGCATCATTTTTTGCTTGCTAAAACTGCGGCAAAATGTCTTTATGTATAAAATGGAAGCTTTGATATCAGCATTGTTCAGTATTTTCTCCAGTAAAGAATAGTCATTGCTCAAGAATTTTTCTGACGTAGGCCAATAGTGTGAAGTGGAAGGAACTGGTGCCAACAACTATTCAGTTTCTCAGAAGGACAAAGTCCTAACAAGGGAATTGGT
This sequence comes from Lasiurus cinereus, assembly GCA_011751065.1. Taxonomy (NCBI): domain Eukaryota; kingdom Metazoa; phylum Chordata; class Mammalia; order Chiroptera; family Vespertilionidae; genus Lasiurus; species Lasiurus cinereus. Next base: position 1,594,834 of record JAAGEH010000040.1, read on the forward strand.
TTCAAAATTTGAAGGATACTCAACAGCTTGGGCTTGCCTTTTAAAAGCTAGTGAATATCTAATCAGCCAGGGGCATGAGGGACCAGAAGTTCGATATGTCATTACAGCCAGTTGGCTCGAGGCCTTACGAGAAGTGAAATGATTTATAGAACCAGAGTGGTATGGCTCCCAAGAGAGGTTGGGAGTTGCCTTAGGTCGGAGGTTGATAGGAAAGGACTAAACAATGTACTTTCTAGACTGGAGTGGTACCTTGAAAGGATGCCTATCCCACAGGGACCCTTCACAGATTTTGAATTCATCTTCCATGCCTTCAAAAAAATTCCAGACCAATCATTAACGTTTACCAGAGATACAATCTTTATGCTTCTCAAACACATTAGGCTTACTGCTCAGCATTTTACTTACCAGTTACTTAGACAGTGCTTCCCAACTTTTTGTCATCACTGCTGACCTAAAAGCGACCAACACTTATGGCTCAAGGCCACTGGTCTGGGGACTTCAGATGCTCCAAGGCCCTGCCCAAGGATCTCTGCACACCTGTGACCCTTTTGAGGTGTAAGAGTGCCTTTTGTTGGGTAAGATTTAATTTTGCTTCTCAGCCAAAGACAGGCAGACTTAAACGTATCATCACAAAGAAATAAATGAGACCATTTCGAAAGTCAGATGCAAACACTGTTTTTTTACAAGGTCTGAGAAAGCAGCCCTTAGAGATGGCGATTTTCAAAGTCTACCGAGCATCTCAACCCACCCACATTCCCAGACCTTTAGGGAGGACCTTGGAACCCAGCCACAGTTGGGGGGCCGGCGGTTATTCCCAAAGATGTAGGCATTTGAGGTGGCAGATGAGAACATGTCACTGAGTGCTTGGTCCATGTGGAACAAAGTCGGGAGCTGGGCATAGAATGGCTACCAGGGCGCTTGATAAAATGACAGACATGTGGTGTGCACGTCACAGTTGGCACCAGGCTGTGATTCATTGTCTGTAGTAATAAGCAGATGTGAACACCTGCCAACAGTTGGCCTGCTTCCAAAAGCTGTAACTTGGCTTTGGGCCATGCTGTCTTCCCCCTCCTCTGCCTCCCAAACCATACCTTAGCACACCTCATGTCTGCATTCACTGGGGAAAAGGGACTTGGAAGTTGGGTTGAAAATAGCATGGCTCTGATGAATGTGAGTTGGCAACAGTGCACCTTATTCCTTTCAGAGGAGCTGGAGCCATTTTCAAATTCCTTCTTCAAATATCCCGATGGCAGAAATTATTGCGGGTGGATGTTTAGATTGTATATGAGCGACTCCATCTCAGACCCACTGAATGAAGTGTGTAGGATAGCCTGGGTAATCTACATAGGTTCTACCTTCCAGGTTATTCTTCACAGGGTAGTCTGAGGAAGAACACAGCCGGAGCCGTGATTCTCAACCTTGGATGGAGACAGAACCCCTGGAGAACTATAAAGCTCTCACTGTCCAGGTCGTAACCATTCCAGTTAACTCACAATCCTTGGTAAGGAGACCCAGGCAGCTGTAGTTTTTAAGCTCCCCTGTTAACTTGAATGTGTAACCAAGACTGAGGACCACTGAGCTGGGGGGAATGACTCATCAAAGGTTCCTTCCTAGTTGTTGGGGAAATCTGTGTCCTCACAGGCACTCATTTGACAGTTGTGTACAGAGCACTTGACCCGGCACTGTGAACATGTGAACATGTGTGGCCTGATTTTAAGGAACAGGAAGTTACCTGCCTTTCTGGAGGCTTGAGTACTGGAAGAGAGATATACTGGTACATGAAATAAACACACAGTTCTTGAACAGCAAACCACAGTGTGAAGTGGTGTTAGAAACTGAGTAATATCGATCTCTGGGCACAAAGATTGCAGCGAGAGATCAGAATGTGAAGTGGAGCGAGGAAGGGGTGGTTCCTGGAAATTGTATTGTGAGCTGGCATTTCGTGTGTGCACCTTCTCACCGCTGGGAATACTTGGTAAAAATGTAAACGTGCATTTTCCACACGTGGCTTCCAATAGTCACAGAGAGGACACAATGACCGTTAACCAGAACGTGTCAGTGACACATTTAATGTTTTCAAAGGTATATAAAAAACTTCGGAGAAACTTCCCACCATGGCCTCCTTGGAGATGAGCTGAAAGGTTGGGCTGGGGGGGACACTGGGGCCTTAGTTAGGCATCACTGGGATCAAGTGTGGGACATATAACTCGCTTCTCAGTTGCTGTTCTGTGCTGCACCGGCACGGCCAACAGTGAGCCTGAGTGGGGGCGGCTGAAAGGCTTAGAAAAGACAGACAAGGGAATGGAAGCTGGGTCTTGGTGGGACACTGTTTCCTGAGAGTGCCAGTGCCCACAAGCCGTGTCTTTATTTTATAGCAGATGCCACAAGGCAAAGTAAGGGCGTGGTCAAGATGTTTACAACGTTCTCGTGGATTTCAATCCTATTCAACTACATGCACCTGAACTCAAGCCTACACCACTCAGGCACGTAGAGCCACAAGTTCCAACCATAGGTTCAAACTCACAACTACAGCTGTTGGCTATCATTGTGCTGGACGGGCTCTGCCCTTCAAGCTGGGACTTGCACGTGGCCATGAAAGGACTGTGCCCTCTCATTAGTCCAAGGCTTGAACCTCTCCAAACACTGTAGCCGCGCCCACACTACCCTACTAGTTGTGAAGACTTTCTAGACTTTCCAGAGTGTTCTGATTAATACTAGTACAGTTTTTAAAAATATGTATGTTTTTATTATTATTGCAGGGAGGGAGAGAGAGAGAGAAAGGGATAGAAACATCAATAATGAGAAAGAATCATTGATCACCTTCCTGTTGCACACACACCCACCCCACTGGGAATCTATCCCACAGCTAGGGCATGTGCCCTGACCAGAAATCAAACCCTGACCTCCTGGTTCACCTGGTTCATAGGTCGATGCTCAACCACTCAGCCACACCAATTGGGCGACCGGCACAGCTTTGAAAGTAAGAGATACACATTTGGTTCTGTGCTTTCATATATCTTATAAAACATAAAGAGCAAAAAAATATTTGGAATAAAGACAATAACTATTAGCCCCATCTTTTTTGTTGTGCTTTGTTTTTTAAGGTGCAAAAATGCTTTTCTGCCTAGTTGATCACATTTTAAAATGTTACTGTCACAAAGCATACTCACTGCATTTCCAGATACTTTATTTTGTTTTGTTCTTAAATTGCGTGGCACACACTTGTTGTTATACAATTAGATTCAAATTCAGAAGTCGGGAATGTTTCTTCTAGTTTCATGCTGAAAGACTCAATAAAGACTTGAGGGATAAATGAACAAAATGTACTTGATGTCAGCACTCTGCAAACAGCCAATTCAGAAAAAGAAGCACAGGGTTATCTCCTTGGGCAAAGAATGTGTCTTCTAATTTCTTTTGAAAAGTTAATTATTAGTGACAAATTTGAACAAGAGAACTCAACACTGTTTAATTTCTGTTCTTCTGTAATACAGTTTATTTAGCAAGCTAAGGAAGTTGTAAATCACAACAAAATGTCTATGTTTGATAAAATATCAGTTGCAAAAATTCAAGTAAATGTTTTGTTTGCAAAGACCTCATGGTGAGAACTTTATGTGTCATGTCTTCTTATGGCCCTAAAGATAGGAATCTATGAAGTTTATATATTTATTTATTTGCTTATTTATGTATTTATTTATGTATTTATTTATGTATTTATTTATTTATATATAGTTGATTTCAGAGAGGAAGGGAGAGGGAGAGAGAGAAACATCAATGATGAGAGAGAATCATTGATTGGCTGCTTCTTGTGGACCTCCTATTGGGGATCAAGCCCACAATCCAGGCATGTTCCCTTGACCAGAATCAAACCCAGCACCCTTCAGTCTGCAGACCAATGCTCTATCCACTGAGCCTAGCTGGCCAGGGCTATGAAGTTTCCTTTATCCACAACACACCATAGTGATATGGGCTTTTTCTGTTCATATGCATTTACTGAGTGTCTGCTATGAGCTAGAGATGAGAGTAGGGCAAGCCTGTAACTATAATGAAGAAAATCCCAGCCTTTGAGAAAGAAACTGCTGGATAAACTGAAAATATTGTTGCAAAAGAAGCTGCATCATTCACTTGGTGTGTATTTGATTTTTTAACGTATTTATAAATTTGGAAAGAGACCAATTTCTGATGAAAAATACAGTTCTGGAAACTGCTCCCTCCTTCCCCCGCTCCCCCCACAGTCAGGAGTAAAGATGTAGTTTGGAAGTGGTGAATGAAATTCCATATAATTATCACAGAAAGAAAGGAGATAAATTATACTAAAGATACCAAGGTTTGCATGACAGACCATTTCTGCAAGAAGGCAATTGAAGTCTGTCTTGTTCACCAGAGTAACCAGTGCACATTAGAATGCCATTTAGCCTCACGGGAACAGTCTGTCTACTCAGGAACACCTAGCTGTATGAGTCCTGTGAACCTCATGGCATTTCAACTAGAAATAGAGGCTTGAAAGAAAAATTTCACATTCCCCAAATTCCCAAACCATGTTGAAGTTTGTCATTCTTTTCTGAAGGTGCCCGAGCAGAGGAGGGGAGAGAAAGCTATAAATAACTTAGTACTTTGTCCCGCCACATTCTCAACTATCCCTGCCTCAGTTGTGAGGACAGCTTTATTATTTCTCGTTATATATTTGAGTTTTTAGTTATAATTTAACATCTAGCATGCATGGGTCCTGGGGGCCTGGCTCAGGGTGGGATAGGCAGAGACTGTGGACTTGATCTCAGCCCAGTGGCTTGACCAACACCCCTGCTGCTCCCACTGGTGGGCCATTTGTGCACTGACCTCTGTACAAATAGAGATGACCCAGCTCTCCCCTCCCTAACATGAACCAGTGCTTCTTCAGGGTGCTGTGTAAATCTCACATTCTCTGTCTCCAAACCTTTGCTCGGTGGTCTATTCCCATGAAGTCTCTTCCCTTGCATGGGATTGTGCTTCCACTAGGGTTTCTTTTATGTATGATATTTTTGTCAACTCTACTACATTTTGAGTTCTGCCATAGCAGGTATCATTATTATCTTGTCATCATTATTCTCATCCCTGCTCTTTCTTTTCTTTTTCTTTTTTATTGAACCTGCTCTTTCCTCTATTGCTTTTTTCATTCCCCTGCAAACACTACTTTACCTACCCTGCTCTACACACACACACACCCACCCACCCACACACACACACACACACACACACACACACAATGTCTTCTTGTGGAATGCCTCGTACATGGGAACTTAAACCCTGTTTATCTTCTCATAAAGTGGGTCAGGCCACACAACATAGAAAGCCAGGCAGAGGAAGAAGAAGAAAGAAAAACAAACAAACCAAGTTCACATCTGCAATGTGATTAGATCAACGTAAGCCAGTGAGGTCAATGGTGGTGTCTAGACCTTACTTCTACCCTCGTCCTTCTCAGGCCTCTAGTTCCTCTGGCCCTCTCTCCTCATCCTCAACTCCCCTGAATAAAGCTGCTGTAGGAAAAAGAGTACACACATGCACTGATAGATGTTGAACCCTCAGGCTTCCTGCTACCTCCCCTCTTGAGCAGAACAATGGAGATACTCTCTGTCCAACTGCTGTTTTTTAGTTGAAAAACCCAAGTTTATGGCACCAGACCAGGATAGTACTATGACACATGTCGTCATAGAGATATCATGAAAATTCCTCATGTTCTGTTTTCCGTCCCAATACACCTCTTAACCACTCATGAAAATATGGTAAAGAATTTCTAATTGTGCTATTTTGAGTACAGTGATTAAGTGGAGCAGTTGCTCATTGCTATGGTTTGTTTTGTTTTATGAAAGGAATCCCTACTGAGTGGGGATCCCTCACTCCACCCCCACAAGCCTGGCCTGTGCTGATACACATGAGTAGACATGCTGTTCTGTTGTCAATCCCTACATATTACATACACGATCCGTCTGGTGGACAGACGCCCAGCAGAGAGGGTGCAGAGGATGAAAAAAAGAGTCCTGTTGTACTCATAGCCTACTGGCACTGCCAATGGTTTCCTTGTTCTTTCCTTTTTTTCCTCTTTTTTCTCATCTTGTAAGTTAATATCTTTCCAGAAAAGTACTCTTTGCTCCCAGGCAGCAGGTTCCCAGTCGAGGCCATGCAGCGCCCAGTGGGAATCTCTGGAAAGTCAACCCACTCACGGGAAAGCCAGCTCTACTATTACGCAGTTCTCTAAAGTGAATGTGCCTGATCAGACAGCTGTGGGACCCAGGCCCCGATTATAAATAGGCTATTATAAGTTAGCTAAACTCCCTTTGACTTTAGAGTGTTTTTAATTGCGGGGGATGGATTCTCAGAACACCCCCAGGAGAAAGAAAAATGGCAGGAAAAGACAGCAGTGTCCTTGTGTGTTTTTTTAAATCTTGTATCCTCTTACCTAGTGCTTCCTAAATGCAGGCACTGTGCTCAGTGGCTTATGTGCATTTACATACTTGATTGTCAGAAACACCCTTTTGGCATTATCCTCTCCATTCCCATTTTATAGCCAGCAGGCTGAGCCCAGAGAGGTCAGTGAATCTGCTCGTTATTTAGGTTCTCAAGCTAGCTAGTTGGCGGGTCTGGAATTTGAACCGGGTGCTCAGGGCCCATCCTCTCCAAAACTACCCTGTGCACTATTGATCATATTCCCCATGCTGCAACCACATCTCTGTGACTATTCTGCAATATGGTCAATAGTGTCATGATGACTTTGTGTGGGGCCGGGTGAGTGCACTCTGTGGAGTGTGTGGTTATTTGACTACTGTGCTGTGCATCTGAAACTAGTACAAAATGATATTGAATGTCATTAAAAAAATAAAATAAAAAAACTTTAAAAACTACCCTGTGTAGCCTCTACCTGACCCTGTTAAAACACTGCTTTTAAGGTAGTTGTCCAGGGAGGTAGGTTGAGGGACCAGCAAGCTTAACTGTATGTTGATGGGATAACCAAGTTCACCTCAAGTTCCAGGGCAGCCCAAAGTGCTGCAGATGGCTTTGATTGTGACCTTGCTACACGCCTAGGTGGATCTTGCTGGATGCAGCTCTTCTTCTGCTCTGTAGGTCAGGGGAATCTCTTCCTGTCTTCACCTTACAACACACCACCCTCCCTGTGACATCCATCAGCCATAGCAGATCCCTTCCCAGAGAAGCCTGCCTATGGCTTGAGTTCCTGCTAGATCTTCCAAGTAAGATTTAAATGGGAGGGCCAGTGCTAGAACCATGCCTTTTTCTGATCCAAGTCCACATCCTCCTCCCCCCTCCCCCCCAGACATAAGTAAAAGAATTTTAGATGCAAGAGTACTTGTGTTTTTGTTGTTGTTTTTTTGTTTTTTTTTTTGCCCTGGCCGGTTGGCTCTGTTGGTTGAACATTATCCCAGGCACTGAAATGTCATCAGTTCGATTCCCAGTCAGGACACATGCCCAGATTGCCATCTGCTCCTTGGTTGGGCATGCAAGGAAGACAATCAATTGATGTGTCTCTCATGTCGATCTTTCTTTTCCCTCGTTCTTCCTCTTTCTCTAAAATTAATAAGAACATATTTTTAAAAGAGCACTTGTTTCTTCAAGACCTAGTTATGGAAAGATCCAGTGCTTTGTACAAAGGTTGAACTATGAATTCATATTGGAGATGAGGTCAAGAAACACAGATATTATCTGTTTTGGAATCTTATGTCTTCACATGGTCAGTGCTTTTGATCTGGTCTTGGAGTTGACATTTCTTTGGCAAACCTGGCACACAGAGATGTGATAAAAATGAACTAATGTGAGCTTAAATTATTCTCTATGACAATCGTTAGAGCCTTTGCATATTTTAAATTTGTTTCTCATGAATAAAGTGGCAGATTTGTAAGTAATTATAACAAGAAATTCTTGTAGGTTTCAAATTGGGTTCTTAACTTGTTAATTGGTCAGAGACAACTTTATTAAGAAAGTCCTAAAACATCTAAACATTATTCACAGTATGTATATATTTTTCTGAAACTTTAAGTATACTGTTTTGTTATTTATATATACCTATTTCAAAGAAGAGGAAAATTTAACTGCCCCCACCCCATATTTGATTTGGGATTAACTCAATAATTTTACAAGTAGAATAACTGAGAGAACTAACAATTCAACAAATGGTGCTGAGTCAATTGTTTATTAATATGGGAAAGTTGAAGTTGGATCTTACATCACACCATCTAAAAAATAAATTCCACATGGATTAAAGACAAATATTAGAAGCAATACTTTAGAAGTCTATATAGGGTAATATCATTAATTACTCAGGGTAGGGAATGATATTTTTAAACAAGACAATAAAAGGTTTTAGTCATAAAAAAGTGATGAGTTTTAAACAAAGCACAAAAAAGTGATAGCCATAAAAGGTTGATGAGTTCAACAACATTAAAATAAAAAATGTCTGATAATAAAATTACCATAAAGATAAGGGAAGAGCAAGCCTCAATCTGAAATAAGATATGTGTCCCATACATGCAAGCAAGAAAGCATTAAAATTTCAAATAAATAAATGTATTTGGCAAAAAAAAGTTCAAAAGGCTATTCACAAATAACATGGGTTGTCTTTTCACAGAACAGATACGTGAATGACTAATAAGCAAATGAAAATATGCTAAATCACATTAGTATTATGAAAAATCCAAATGAAATCTACCAAGTGATATCATGTTGTACCCTCTAGATTCATAAAGTTTAAAAAATCTAGTAATAATAAGGACTGGAGGAGACTGAAGGCATAAGATATCTTATAATACTGCCAGTGGGGGTTAAATTGGTGCCACCATATTAGAAAGTAACTTGGCATCCCCTTGTAAAATTGAACAGAAGAATGATCTCTAGCCTCACTATTTATTTCCTGAGTCTATAACCTGGAAATACCTTTGCACTTTTGGGGTATATTCAAATGATGGAATATTGCTCAGAAATAAAAATGATTTATGTGAAACTATAAACAAATGAGTTGTAGATACAATCTATTTAGGAGCAATACTATTTTTTAAATCTTTTTTAAAAATATATTTTTATTGATTTCAGTGAGGGGAAAGGAGAGAGAGAGATAGGAACATCAGTGATGAGAGAGAATTATTGACTGGCTGCCTCCTGCATGCTCCTACTGGGGATTGAGCCTACAACCTGGGAATGTGCCCTTGACTGGAAGCAAACCTAGAACCTTTCAGTCTTCAGGACAATGCTCTATCCACTGAGCCAAACCAGCAATATAATTGTTGTGGGGTTTTGTGTGTGTGTGTGTGTTTAGAGAGATTAAAAGCACACAAAACTAAATTAGGAAGGATGGATGGCTAGATAGATGATAAACCTAAATATATGTAATATATTCTCAGTAGACTGTTTTGCAAAGACAATGAAATTATAAACACAAATCTTGGGTTAATAATTACCCCCTGGTGAAGGGAAAAGTGACAGAAGCAGAGATAAACACATGAAGACTCGGTTCTATTCAGTATTTGAATGAGAAAACCAAAATGAACCCTAGCTGGTTTGGCTCAGTGGATTGAACATCAGCCTACGCACTGAAGGGTCCTGGGTTCGATTCTAGTTAAGAGCAAATGCCCGGGTTGTGGGATCAATCCCCAGTGGGAGGCATGCAGGAGGCAGCCGATCAATGATTCTCTTTCATTATTGATGTTTCTATCTGTCCCTCTCCCTCCATCTCTGAAATTAACAAAAATATATTTAAAACGAGAAAGAAAAACAAAATGAAAATAATAGTAAATGATGTTTTCTAATTCTTCCCATGCCTCTCTGCCTTCATTTTTTCCTAGATGTTTTCAAAATTGTCTCTCTCAAAAGGTAATAGGAGATGGAGAACAGGGACTGTGGGGTCATCACATAACAAATGTTCTCATTTACACCTCACAAGAATCAGTAAGCTACTTATTATGTTACTGACTCTAGAGATAAGAACACTAAACCCAAGAAAGTATAATTATCCACACAAAATCACACAGCTCTAAAATGGTAGAGCTAAGTTTTGCATTCACATTTATGTTATGAAAGCTAATTTTTCTAACAAGTGATTCAATTATGTCATGTGACATGTGGTTATTATCCTTTAAAATCAAAGGATGTTTTCTGTAGGAAGAGGAGGACTTTCAGTTTGCTTTTGTCAAAAAACTAAACTCTTTATGCAACATAATATGAGGGAAGATAACCTAAAATTTAAGTGGGAGTTATCTACATATGAGAAGAGTCTGAGACATCATCTCATATGTATTTATTCTGCATAGATTTTAAGTGATAAAAATAAATAAAAATCCTCAGCAGAGTTAAATTAAACAGTAAAAACTGTTATCAAAATTATCGCAACCAATTCTTTTTCAATTATAAGAATAGGGAGATTTTACATCTCTTTTGAAACCTGGTTTTAAAATAGTTCCAATATTTGTGGGTCCATAGATCTTGTTTGCCTTCATGCAGAACATTTCAGTCTTTAGTCACAAGTTAGCATATTCTTTGAAGTAGGCATTAATGTGAACAAGCAAAGATAATGGTGCTGCAATTTCCATGATGTTGTACATTTCTGCAAAAAGGAGCATTCCCCTCATTCACTCAGAGTTGTTGCTTGGTTTATTGAGAAGTTAGCATTCTGCAGGAATTGTTCTCACATCTGAGACACACTCAGCAGCACGCACGGCAAACACCTCCGAGGTTCAGTAAGATCCACCTCACACCACATTCTAGAAGCAGTCCTTTTTCTTTTGACAAAATCTTTTATTCTGCCATGAACCCTGCCAGAGTTTGGACTTCCGTAAGCCATTCCCAAGCAATCTGGTGCTCAGTTCCCTTCCTTGCTAAGGGATGACAGGAAATGGCGGTAATGCTTCAGGTACCTGTCACATGCATTGTTGTGTGCCAGGCCCTTGAATAGCAAATGATGGCTGCTTCATTCATGGTCCTGCCATGCATCTTTGTTCCTCCCATTCAGAACAGCTCTTCCCACTTTACTCTGGATGTTTGTAGCTCCTGCTGAGAGTGGCAATTCCTTCTTGGCAAAGGCTCACACAGCTTCGATCACACAGCTCCAGTGTAACTGCCCTGTGATGGACATGCAGGCTGAGGTTTTGGCGGAGGTGCAGTGATGGAAGTGGCCTTAATGGTTTCTCAAAATGGATCTGCTTACCAAGAGGTGCTGGAAACTAAAATATCACAGTTATTTTTGCTAAACTCTGAAAAGGATGTGTGCGTGTTTCTGCATAATGAATGATACTCGCTCTTAGTCAATTTCTGATAAATCAGGAAGGTACGCAAACCTCAGGCCTTGCAAACCAACAGCCTCTCTTCACCCCTTTTCAGAGCCAAACAGTGCATTCATTCCCACTGGAATAAATATTTTTTTTTAAGATGCCAAACCTGAGGTTTATAGATAGATAAGCTATTCCATAAATGTTTGCTTTCTTATAACCTTCGCTATTCTTATACTTTGATGACAAGAGCATAGAAATAGAGTTAAAATATGATGTATATATCTATGCATGTTCTGTTCTAGGGAGGATTTTAAAAACATATATTTTACTAGAGTCCTGATACATGAAATTGGTGCAAGAGTAGGCCTTCACAGCCATGGCGGCTGCCTTGATCCCGACCTGCAGCCCCAGCTTCGTCTGGGAAGGATGTCTGGTCTAATCAGCATATTATACTTTTATTATTATAGATTGATTTTTACAGAGATGAACGGAGAGGGATAGATGAGAGAGAAACATCAATCAGTTGCCTCCTGCACAACCCCTACTGGGGATCAAGCCTGTACAAGGTATATGTCCTTGACTCAAATCGAACCCAGGACCCTTCAGTCTGTGGTCTGATGCTCTAGCCACTGAGCAACACCGGTTAGAGCCTAAGGGAGCTTTTAGGAAAGAGAAGAATTGTTTTTCCTATGCATTCTTTTAATCCTCATCTGAAGATGTGTTTTAGAGAATGAGAGAGAATGAAGCACTGATGTGAAAGAGAAACATCAATTGGTTGCCTCCCACATGTACCTCCACCAGGGACCAAAACCACAATCAGGTATGTTATCAAGACTCAAACTAGCAACCTTTCAGTGCATGGGATGATGTTTCAACCAAGTGAGCCACACCAGCCAGGACTCTCCTGTGCATGTTTTTACATGTGTTTACTTTAGACCATGAGCTTTCAAAGGCTGATAATACATTTTCTTCTTAATATTCTCCTCACATTGCCCCATGGCTAACACATGATTGGTACTTACTACATTGGCACTTAGGACAATCTTAATGAACTGATGCATTACCTCCTTGAGCCTTATATAGCAACACTTTAAATTATGTTCTTGTAAAGTTCCTGATAATTATAGAAACTAGACTATTAAAGTTAGCATGCAAGTGATAAATAAGTGTTGCTAAAATAAAGAATTCTCAAGAAGTTGGAGCATGTCCTCCCATAAAATGCTGGAGTATGTGCCCATCGCAAATGCATTGCTTAAACAGGGAGTCCTAGAAAAAAAACCGTGCCTCTAATTCAACATCTATCTTTCCCTGCAGATGACTGGGTTCTTCATTTGTTAGGTCAAAAGTTGTGGTATTAAAAAAACCACATTTCAAATCTTGGCTTGTATAATCAGATGAATAGAATAAACGAGTGATTAAGTATAACAAAGGCAATATTCTGGAAATAGTTAAATGCCACAAAGGAAGGAAAGCTTGTGAGTCTTCTTGGGTATTAAAGAATGAGATGATTAATTTTCTTGGGGATAAAAAATAAATTTTTAAAAAGATATAACAGTTTCTGTGGCTCCAGCACCAGGTAGCTTTATATACTGAAACCTGCAATTCCTGAACCAATACGCATCAAGCCCAGCTCTTGGGGAGGTGGGGAAGATTATGATGTGACTGGGCAAAGCTGCATGGATCCCCGTGTCTCCCACCCCCAATCTTCCACTGAACTCCACTCCTAAACCTCAGCCAGTTTTGTTTGGGCTCTCTGTCCTGTAGGCTTTACCATCTCTTTTCTCTATCCCCTACTTCCAATATCTGGTTCTAGCTTTACCACTTACTAACTAGTTGATCTGGACCTAGTTACTTAATCTCAGTTTTATTCTTTAATCATAATCTTTAAAATAAGGATATTAATTTACAGGACTGTTGTAAAAACTAAATGTAAAGTACTTAATACAGTGCTGTGCATATACTACACTCTACATTAGTGCTAGTGAGGACACGTTTGTTCATCTCACAGAGCCTTCTCTGATCACTCATTCTAAAGGAGATCAGGAATATTAGCCATCATAGAACTTCATTAATTCCCTTCATAACAATAATCACAATCTGTATGTATTTTATCCTTTTGTTTATGTACTTATCTCTGTCTTCTTAAGTGAAAGATCCACAAAGGCTGAAACTTTACTGCATGTGTGTATATAAGGAAGCCTGGTTCTCAAGAACATTATGATTCTCTGTTTCATTTACCTAATTCCGGCTAATTTTTTTTTTCAAGGAAGGGACTCTTTATTTTTTTTAGAAATATAAGGTATCATGCACTTGAAAGGGCAGGAGCCAGGCAGCTTCAGGGATCAAGGTAGTGGATATAGAGGACTGTCTCTTTAGGACAACATCATGAAGTTCAGTGCTCTCCCCTTGATGTTCAAATTACTAGCAAAGAACATCTGATTGGCTGAACTTGTATATCTGATTAGCTGAACTTGCATCACGTGTCCCACTCTTGACCAGGAGAGGACAAAACACCTTACTGAGAGCGAGACTGCAATGGGACGCATACTCAGTTACTCAAAGAAAAACGGTGATGCTGTTACCGCAGATAAGACTGGATAAACAAAACCAAAGGATGTCCACTAAACACAGGTGTTTATGACCACCATTATTGCAAGAATTAATAAGGACAGCCAGGGTGAAATGTTGGCTACATAACTGAGATACCATTTCTTAGTCTCACAAATCCTTCACTTCTCCAAACGCATATGATTAATAAAGTACTTACGTTGTACTCTGATTTTGTATTAGTATTGTTATTCATCGGTTTGTCCAGAGATTATTTAAAATGTCATTTTGGTTCAGTAATAAATGAGATGCTGTAGAAATTTAAAAGATGAAAGTAAAGCAAAGCACGCCCTTCCTGCCACTTGCAGTCCATGTGACAGTCGAAATATTTCACACATCCAGGGAGTGATGTAATGAAAGGATGTTTCAAGATTGGTAAAGGAAATGATGTCATTTCTCCCAGTCTGCATTTCAAGAAAGTAGAGAAAATTGTTTCAGTCCATTTCTAGAAAGGAGCTGAAATTCCCCTATATTTTTTAGAGTAGTTAAATGAAAAAGGTGGTTGGTTACCTTCAATCCAAATCTCTTCGAACAGTTGCTGGAGCTGTTAGTTGATTTAATATAGGGGTAAGGGAGACAAAGACATTCAGCCTGAAGGCTAGGTTTTGTCATGCGCACTTAGACACATATTATTATCTGTCTTTGGAGGGTTTCGAACTTGGCAGAGTGAGGAAAGATGGTTTTGGTGTTAGACATGGTAAGGTTAACCTGTTTATTCTTCCACCAACTTCTCTTTGCTCCTGGTGACAGATATGCATGTCTGCTAGTAGAAAAAAAAATTTAAAGGAGAGACTTAACTCTAAACAATGACTAAATTTGCAGGTAAAAATTATTTAAACTTATCTACATTATATTTAGTGAGAAGAATATTGCTTCACTAAATTTATATAAACTTATTCATCTGCTCCTTACTCTTAATTTTTTTCTCTTCTCCCTCTTCATTGTTTCCTTCTTTCTCTAAGAATTTTATTCTGTTGTCTCTTCAAGTACTAAGTACCCTATATCTTTTCATTTTGCAAGAGTACTCATATTCCCATCAGTATTAAATTTCTTATTTTCTAACATTAGTTCCCGTTAACTAAGTCCAATTTAGCAAACCTTAGAATAGAAAAATATGTATAATCTTTAAGTAAAGAACATGGGTAATCATATATGTGTCTTGAAAGTAAGTTTATATTTTGATAAGAAAAAATATAAAATCTCCAGTTCTAGAATTTTCAAACTAATCTATAGGTTAGTTTGGAATAGAAAACTAAAAGGAAAGATACGCGGCTCTTGTGAATCTACAGGACAGACTCAGTGACCATGTCAGATGACTTTATTCACTCTCAATTTTGTCACTTAGTTATTCTTAACTCTCCACAATCGATTTGAGCTATAAAATCACTTCAAAATAGCACTTCCCAAAGTGTGTTATAAGGAACTCTAAGTTTCATGAACATTTAATGTTCAGAATTGGGGAGAAAGAGAATGGGCTAGGAAAGTACCGGGTTTAACAAATACAAATTTCACTTCTCAAGTGCATTTGGGAGTCACTGAGGTAGGATATGTTCTTATATGTTGCACTTCCTAAACATATTTAACCATGCATTTGTTTCTTCTTATACAGAATCATAAAGGTTTATTATTTTCTAGTAAATAGTTTGTAAAATGCTAGATAAGATTACCTAAATATTGCTTTATGGAATTTCTCATTCTGCAGAAACATTGGTTTCAGGTAAAAGCATTTACTATATATGACTTTAGAAACACTGACGGACTATAAACTCACTTTAAAAAATTAGGTGGTTTCTGATATTGATGAATTATCATTTATGATATTAAGATTAATATACATCCTGATTTGGTATAAGGTATTCTTTTAAATAATTTTAAAACTTAGTGCATCATAAATATTTAGAATAAAACATGGTATAAAATTTACTATACTCCTACCCAGGTAGCATGGCTCACTGGTTGAGTGTTGACCTATGAACTAGGAGGTCATGGTTTGATTCCCAGTCAGAACATATCCAGGTTGCTTCCTTGATCCCCAGTAAGGGCGTTCAGTAGGCAGCCGATCAGTGATTCTCTTTCATCACTGATGTTTCTATCTGTTTCCTTCTCCCTTCCTCTCTGAAATCAATTAAAAATATATATATATTTTTAAAAATGTACTCTGCTCTTTACCCTTGTTGAGCTTTTCCTGAGTTCATCTTAATCTATTCATGTGAATACATATTTAATATAGAAAAAACATAAAGTCACACTGTGTGACAAGCCATTCTTCAGATTTCATGAGGTTGAATGACTGTTTTACTTCCTCATTTGGCTATTTTTTATTTTTGGTAAGGTATAATGTCTCAATTCATACCTTCCACTGTTTTAAAAAGATAATGACTAACTCCACAAGTTATATAATTATTTACATATAAGCATATGTATTGTATAACACAATTTAAAATTTAGAAATTGCACTTTAGGTGGCATAGATTATAAAATGAGCTATTTGGTGTTCTTTGCCTGTTAGCCTCTTTGCATTTCCCACAGCCTAAATGGGTTGTGTAATAGGATCATTGTTATCATCGACTCCATCATGGTGCTATGACAAATGCTTATATTAATGATATGCTGGGCCTGGAAAGGCAGATGGGACTGTCTATTCTCTTCATATGGAGACAGATGGTAGGTTTAGCAGTGACCCATAATGCTAGCTAGTAGACTCCAGAGCCAAAGGCTGAATTAAGCATGAAACCATCATGTTCTTAGCAAATGCCCACAACATCATATGTGCATCAAGGTCATTCTAGCACAGTGACTGGTTGTTTTGAATGAATAACATTGCACTGTATGGTGCTGACAGTTTTCGTTGTTTTCTAGAAAATGTTGGAAACAGATACCAACCAGCAAGTAAAACTAGATACTTCACATCAACTGTATTGTTATAATGTCTCAAGGGTCTTAGTTTATTTTAAGCTTTTTTAAAGTCAGGAAGTTTGTTTTCTTTTGTAAGAGGTGAAGCAAGCCCTAACAGGTTTGGCTCAATGGATAGAGCATTGGCCTACGGACTGAAGGGTTCCTGGCTCAATTCCGGTCAAGGGAACATACCTTGATTGCAGGCACATCCCCAGTATTTGCAGGAGGCAGTTGATTGATGTTTCTATCTCATTGATGTTTCTAACTTTCTATCCCTCTCCCTTCCTCTCTGTAAAAAATCAATAAAATATATTTTTTTAAAAAGAGGTGAAGCAATATGGGAGCCATTTAGTGACTAGAGTTGACAAGAGTGGAAAATAGCCAAAGTCTTAGGACCCATGTTTCTATATGAAGCAGATAACTGCCTTCTACCACTGGCGACCATGGTCCATCCATATGGATGCCTGGGCCAATACTATCCATGAAACAGCATTTAAAAAGTCCTTCAATATTTCCTAATAAGGGTAGGACAATAGCATTTTTATATATAAAGATATATATAATAGTTTATTAATATAGTTTATTTAAGGGTTTATGAAAGGAGACAGAAAAAGCAGTAAATGTGATTTAAGAAACTTCAACAATAAAGATAAATTTTAAAATATATTTATACATATAATCATACCTATATATAAATGATACAAACATACCTCAGAGATATTGTGGGTTCAATTCTAGACCACCACAATAAAGCAAATATCACACCAAAGTGCGTCCGAATCTGTTTGCTGGTGGAAGGTCTTACCTTCAATTTGTAAAAACCACATCTGTGAACCACAATAACATGAAGCACAATAAGCAAACAAACAAAAAAGTTTCAAAATAAGATAGGACTACAATTCTTTTCTCAGATAGACAGGAATTTTGAATTAATTCACTGAAGAGAGAAAATGCACAGCCAGTAGGGTGACTGAGCATATAAATTAGACTGAAGGAGAAATTTTGTTAAGTGTGAAATTAAAAGAATGATAAAGAAGGACCTCACAGTCTGTGACCTGTGAAATGAGTGTCTGCTTATAAGAATGAGAGCAGCGTTGGAATGAGACCAATCCTGTTGGGTAAAAAACAAAACAAAACAAAAATACCTGATTCATTTTTTAAAGATTCTTCCTAGATTCCTCCCTCTTCATTGGAATCCCTGATGCCCAGTAAAATCATCCAGCGTGACCTAAGAAGCTCCCAGCACTACCTCGCTCCCACTGGATATGTATGTTTAATCTTTACATTTATTTACATCACATGATACCATTACTGTTTTTAGCATGCCTGTCTTGTAGGAATCAAGACAGTGAAAGATAGGAGACAGAAGGCATGCGTATATTTAAGTATAGCAAATTTTACAACATAGCCATTAAGTTCAATTTGCTATAAATACCAGGTGTCAGGAAAAACAACACTTTAAAAGTAACTGCTCTTCATCTAAAAAGGGTGAACCTATAGGAAATGGTAACTTCTAAGGAAAGTCATTTCCGAATATCTTTTATTTATCATGTTTTATTTATCAGAGTTATTGCCAGAGCTCTCATTTCTCAGAAGCCTTGGGCACAGGTGTGAAACAGAAATGCAATAATTAAATTCAATAGTTAAAATCCCCCAAAAGAAAAAAAAATCAGTATGTTGTTGGTTACAATTTAATTAAGGAAATTGCTTAAAGTATGTAACAAGTTGAAGAATTTAATAAGGACTTCACCCTCATCTATAAAGTGAGGACATTCGATCTAACTAAATGCAGGACTTCTCTTGTTGGTCCTTATATAGGAGCACCATATCTGTATTCTTCATAGCTCACCATGTTGTAATTATTTTATTTGTTTTCATTCTGTTTCATAAATACTTGTTGAAATGTAATTATTCATTTATGTGCGTGGGTGTGGGTGTGCGTGTGCACGCGTGCGTGCAGTATTTCTGTCTTTGAACTGTGATTCTGGATCGGGGAATTCATTAAAAGTAAGGGTTGTTTCCAACCAACCCTGGTTGTTAGGGCTCTTCTATTTGACTGTTATTTGGTTCAGGAAGAATTGCTTTCCACTTCAGTCAGAAATGTCTCTATCTTGCCATTAAAGCCTTTTTCTTTTTGAAGAACTGAATAAAGTCTTGGCAAAGGAGCAGAGCAGCAGCTGCTGTTCCCAACTGGATGCATGCTGTCAGGCATCCATGGAGGTTCCCAAACCAAGCAGACCAGCCCTGGATAAGGATCCTCGTGATCTTTGCCTAAATTTACTCTGCCTGTAACATAGGCGGCGAGGGGAGCTTGCTCTGCTCCCTGAAACAGTTGACAGCGTTCACAGTCCACATCTTTTCTTTTTGGCTCAGCACTCTGACAGATGCTTCTGATCAGGACCAGGGGTGTGAGGCAAAAGAGCACCGGGGCAGAGAGATGGAGCTGGGGGACCCTGAGCTGGCAGAGGGAAGGTACCTCCTCACCTTGCATTCCACCCTTCACTGGAACCTGAGAGCTTCCTTCTCCAAACCGAGACTGCAGGATTCACCTTATGCAGAGCAACATTCTGAATTTGGAACATAGTAAATGCTCAATAGATGGATGAAGGGATGGGTAGATGAGAAGAAGGATGGAAACAGGGAGATAGAGGGAGTAAGCAAGCAAGGAAAAAATTGAACCTAATTTCCTTCATATTAAAACATTTCTTTTCTTCCAGGGTTTCTTTTCTCTATAGGGTTGATGATCTTCTGTATTCATCACTATCTGCAAATCCTTCCCTCTCTAAAGTCACATATTACCCTCTCCAGCCCTTGGTTCTCTGTATGTCTCTCTTTTCTCCACTCGTGCGGTTCCTATATTTTTGTGGCTTTCCCTTAGTATTCCCTTGGCCTCCCTACGGAATTTTAGTTCTGCTTGGCCAAATTTCCTATTATTCATCTACTGTATCCTCAAAGCAAATACAGCAATTCCCAAAGTAATCGGGTTTATTTTTCATTTTGCTAACTTCTACAGGTTTTCCCGGACCCTATGTAAACTATTACCCTTTGAGTGTCTGAGCTTGAAATCTCCTCGTCATCTATGCCTCATGCCTCTCCTTTGTTTCAGCCTTTGCTGCCCCCCTTCCCCGCTGCCCCCCAGCTCATTCTTCTTGCTCTCTGCTGACGGCGCTGTAATTATTTTCTAGGCAGGCTTCCTGACTCCATTTTCTTTCTCACTAAAGTTGATTCTATCCACTGAAGAACAATTAATTTCCCCAAATTACTTCTCTGTTCATTCTATTCTCTGATTTAGAAATCTCCAGTGAGCCGTTATGGCTCAAGGCAGTGGTTTCCCAAATTTTAGATATGACAGAGCAGTAAATAGAGCAATTAGGAAAAAAAAAAGGAAAAAAATTAGAGAAATCGCTTATTTTATTTTTCCTAGAAAATGTTTTTAAAATTGCCATCTATGGTAGCCATTATTATGTTTAGGGAAAGACATTTAAATCTAAAAAGTAGGCATGACAAACTCAGGATAGAAGACAACCGTTTAAATGGGAAACAATGCTTTTATGAAAAGCTCACCTTTATCTCCTTGTTCCTTGCACTGACGACGATGTCCCTGCAGTAGCACACATTGTCCAGCCCCATTGAACCTCAAGTAGCTCTCTCAGTTTCTTCTTAGTCTCTCTCTCCTCCTGACGCAGCCCCGTCTGATTACCTTTGACACTGCTGATTTTACTTAAGAGGCAGATAAATGATGATGGAAAGAGACTTGTCTCAGGGTAGTGAATACACAGTATAATATACAGATGATGTGTTATAGAATTGCACACCCGAAACCTATATAACTTTATTAACCAATGTCACCCCAACACATTCAATAAAAATTAAAAAGAAAATTTTTAAAAAGAGGCAGATGACATATTGCCTGACCTCTTTAGGCCTCACTTTCTTCCTTCTTGAAATGAACACTGATATGAAAGATGATGAGGTTTCTTCTAATTGTAAAGATTGCATTCGTGGCCTGGCCAGATTGATCAGTTGGTTGAGCATTATCTTTTTTTTAAATATGTTTTTGTTAAGTTCAGAGAGAGGAAGGAAGAGGAGAGGGATAAGAACATCAATGATGAGAGAGAATCATTGATCGGTTGGCTCCTGCACATTCCTTACTGGGGATTGATAGATCCTATAATGCAAGTATGTGCCCCAACAGGGAATCGAACCGTGATCTCCTGGTTCATGGGCCAATGCTCAACCACCAAGCGACACCAGCCAGGCAGAGCATCATCTTGATATGCCTAAGTTGCAGATTTTATCTCCAATCAAGGCACATACATGAATCAACAATGAATGCATAAATAACTGGAACAACAAATGTACTTTTTCCTCCTCTACCTTCCTTTCTCCCCAAGATCAATCAATAATTTTTTAAAAAAGATTGTAATGTTGATTGACTTACCTAATCAAAGGTGATAATTATATTCACTTAAATCTGGTTTTCTATTACATAAACTCAAAATATATATGATTATAGGCAACGATTTTTCCCATCTAAGGATGAGGGAAAAGCCAGAGTATTAAGTTGAAACCATTCTTTATTCACTCGTACTTAACTGGCCATCTGTAAATTGGGAAAAAGCAGAGAACATCATGAGTGAAGGGGGACAGGATGATGAAAAATACTCTTTTCATACACATTATTTTAGTGTGTGTGTGTATGTGAGGCTAAGGGGATGGAATCCATCACTAATTATCATAAGAGATTATCTTCCCTCCCACTTCATTTAGCATCAAAGGAACTACTAATTTAATTTATATTGTTGTTTTTAGTCACTTAGATTTTGCTTTGTTTACCTCCACCCCAACCCATCCTTCCCTTTATGATCAAGGTAGAGTTCAAGTTGAGCTATCCAAAACAAAACAAAACAAAACGGAGGAGGGTGCTCAATCAATCATAGCAATTAGTATTTTTTGACCAAGGAATTATGAAGTTTGTGATCCATAATCTTGTACTATGGGTGTGATCACATGAGCCTGTATTGTAGACTTCTGTGCTAACCTGGAAGAGCTGAGTGAAAAATGAATGCAGCACATGAACACAGGCTCTACAGCACTTAACCGCAGAGCACAAGTATTTAACCCTATACATTCTACTCTGATCCATCTAATTTGAAAGGTTCCCCACCAGTCAGTATAGTAAGGAACACTGGGCTGAGAGAGCTAAAGATACTTAGGGGGGGGGTGTATATTCATATGCAGATTTCCACCCCCGGGGTTGAGAGGGGGATTATCATCTCAGATTCTTTCAGAGTACCTGGAGTTTTCAAAAATACTTCTTTAGTGTCGACATCAGAATCAATCTGATGGATGGGCTCATAAAACAAAGATGTTTTTTCCTTTCCAGTTTTATGTCTTCCGGAAAAGACACTGTTGGTTCAAAATTGAATCCCTTCTCACCACAGGTCACATCTTGCCTCTTAAAAGTCATGGCCAGATGGAGAGACCCCTGGATAGCTCTCTTCAAATGTAAAAGTGGAGTTCTTACTTTTGGTGTGCACATGCAACATGCTGGTCCTCAGTAATGCTTGACTGAGAGCCAGGAATAGGCCATTAGCTGGGAGCACCGCTGGGAAGAGCCCATTAGGGCCCAGCTGCCAGCCAGAGTTTGGAATGTGGAGTGTGCTATATGTTCACAGCCTTGAAACTGTGCTTCTCTCAGTATCTGCAGACGGTTTGCAAAGCATGTAAAGATGAATCATACACCACCATTACGTTAATACTTTATCCCTACATATAAAAAAGAAAGTAAAATTGTGGTCAGTCCCCTGTACATTTGGTTTATATGGTGTTTGCATGGAAATGTCAGAGAAATGACCAAGCTTTTTTATTTTATGAACACATTAGAGGCCCAGTGCACGAATTTGTACACCAGTGGGATCCCTTGGCTTGACCTGGGGGATTGGGCAAAAAACCACTCTCTGACATTCCCCAAGGAGTCCTGGATTGTGAAGGGCACAGGCCAGGCTGAGAGACCCCACTGGTTCACGATTGGGGCCGGGGAGAGATGTGGGAGGTTGCTCAGCCAGGAAAAGACCTTGGGAGGGCTCCAGGGTGTGTCCAGCCTATCGCGCTCAGTCCTGATTGGCCGGATCCCTTCAGCAGGCTAACCTACTGGTCGGAGCATCTGCCCCCTGGTGGTCAGTGCATGTCATAGTGACTGGTCAACTGGCCAACTGTCTAAGCGGCCTGAGCATATCATTAGCATATTATGCTTTGATTGGTTGAATGGATGACCAGACAACTGGACACTTAACATATTAGGCTTTTATTATATAAGACAGAGAATCATGTAGAAGCATGGAATTTTCTCATAATAGGGTTTTGTTAAATATAAAACCCATATTTAACAATTACTCATGAGCTAATTAAAAATAATAATGTATCAAAATTTTAAGATGTAGCATCTGCTTTATCCCATATCTCCCATCTCATTTGTGGGCATTTCCAATGAGGAGTGTTAATATAAGAAACATATTCACATCTGTAAAGAATTTTAGTGGGTTCATTTGAGCCAAACTGTGGACAATTGGTCAGAAACAGAATCTCGACTCATTGAAGCAATTCTTCAGAGAATGGCAGTTTTTCACCATGTTTTATATATTATAATCAAAAGAGGAGATTAAGTAGGTTACATGAATTTCATTGGTGATACATTAGGTAGGCTGGAGAAAGCAGGGGTGGGGGCAGGGACGAAGCCTTGGGATTGGATCAAAAGTAAAATTATAGACACCTACTTCTTCTTAGGTCGGTGCAGGAGAGTTAATAGTCAACAATGAGTAGATAACAATAACAATGAGAGAATCTGTGGTGTGCACCCTGGCTCTGTGGGATCCTTTTGTTCCTTGAAGTCCCTTCTATGCTTACATTCTTTTCAGGCTGTGTCTATCTATGTCTTCTTTGCCCAGTCTGAGAGAATCCTGGACAGGAAGGAGGGACAGTGCATTAATGGTAGAGAAAGTAGTATATGGAGACCAGACAGACTGATTTGGGGAAAGTTTTTATTGGTTACTTTTCACTCTTTATTTTAATCTAAGCAATTGATTGGAATTAGTTAAAGTCACTCAGTGGTAAAGGGAAATGCTTTTTAAGGACACAGAGATGTCTCATGGACTTGCCCTCAGAATGGGCAGGAAGAAGAGTATGCTCACTGATTTCAGTTCATGGGCTTTTACTTTAGAGTTCTGCCATGAATGAAAGTCATCTATTTTCCTTCATGTCTACTGGTTTCTGTCTTGCTACTAACTTAATCTCTCATCCCATTTTTAATTCCCTATATGAGAATCTGAACCAACCCACCCTTCTTTCTATCAGTTCAAAGGTACTTGGCACCCTTTCAGGTCAGAACTGCACTTGATTCAGTGAGCTGTGCTGGAGGAGGGTGTGCCCTCATGCCTGCACTTACACTCCACAGGCTCTGGAAGGAAGTGGATTCTTTGATAAGGTATGAGCATGCCACCTATGCAGAGCACATCTAATTACATGGCCAAGAGCCATGACAGACATGATTTCACAATCATAGAGCTTCTTTGTAAGGGAGAAATATCCCCAGAGTGTACAAATACCTAAACTATGACTTTTAGAGAAAGCAGCAAAATTGTGAAGTTGAGCTTTTCCCACATTTGCTTTAGTTCCTTGTCTCCTTAACCCCATCGAAACACGGTCCTTTCATATTGGATTAAGAAATATAACAAGAGTATCCGACTGCAAGTATTCTGAAAAAAATGCGGGAGCAGAATACAGTATTTCAGAAGTGGTGATTATTGCATTTATTAATTTAGAGATGAAAAACAGAACTTAGATAAGAAAAATTGTCCTAAATGGGAAACCCTGAAAATGTGTGTCAGAGCCAGGAGGGCTGATGGGTAAGTACCACAGTTAAGGCCATTAGCAATTCCCTGAAGTACAAATTAATATCACACAAGATTTAGGAAATTGTGGCCAAGAAAGATATGAGAAAAATGTAATTCCCATGGACCAGAATAGAGAAACCTTCAATACCACATAGATGAAGCTTTCAATTTCACACTAGTATAATTTTAACAGCTGGGAGCTCCTCAGACCTGAAAATCTTTCAAGCTTCTATCCACCCTCTAGATTTGAATATTCTTCTAAACAAAAAGTAAATTGTTCTTCTTACATTGAAAGCAATGCAGAGTCAAATTTTTGGGAAAATGCTTTGTTTTCCACCTTTATATATCTATAACTACCTTTAAAATACTTTTTCAAAAGCAAACACATAGTTTGAACTAAAATGGTAACATCTGGAGGCACAGATTTTGTGGTCACCCCAAATTAAATACCACTGAGGGCTGAGTCTCAGACTGCCTCTGAATTTCCGTGTTTTCAGCCGGGACCAGACATTTCTAAATGTCTTCTCCTGAAATCACTCGACATTACACATATCACAAAACCTTATTACTTCCAAATTCAAAATCCTGTTAAAATTTGTATCACCCCAGTAGTTTTATATCAGTAGGAACACTGGCATTGTTGAGTGATTTTAAGATAATTGGAGCATATTTATTTTAACAGGCATTGTAATCTGGCAGCCAGTGAAGCAAACACAGGAATATTATATAGTAAATGGGGATATTGAATGGCTTATCCTGAGAATACAATAATCATATACATGGAAGGCACAGAGAAAGGCAGGTATAAAGGCCAGAGAACCTTTCAGGACCCACAAACCCCTTTGGCTGTGGAAGCAGCACAGCCGAGTGATTAGGAACAGGGACCCTGTACTTATCACCATGTGTCCTTGGGCAAGGGCTTTGTCTCTGTATTAGCTTACTGTGGCTTCCATACAAATTATACAAACTGAGTGGCTTAAGACAACTGAAATTTATCCTCTCACAGTCCAAGAGGCTGGAAGTCTGAAATTAAGGTGTTGACAGGTTTGTTTTGGTTCTTCCTGGAGGCTCTGAGGGAGAATCCGTTTCATATTTCTCTCCTTGTTTCTGGTGTGGCCAGCAGTCCTTCGGGCACCTTGGCTTGTAGATGCATCGCTCTAATCTCTGCTTCTGTTGTCACATGACCTCTCCTTTATATCTCTGTGTGTCCTCTTCTTGTAATGTTACCAACCATTAGATTTAGGAGCTACTTGAATCCAGTAGGCTCTCATCTCAATTCTTACTTTAATTATATCTTCAAAGACCTTATTTCCAAATAAAGTTACAGCCTGAAGTTCCTGGTGGACATGAATTTCGGGGGAAGTGGTCACTACTTAACCCATTATAGTTGCCTCCATTGCAAAATGTGGATGCTAGGACTATTGGCCTCAAAGGTTGTTATGATATACTAGTAGCCCTGCACATGAATCCGTGTGCCAGTAGCTCTCTACAGGGCCTGGCCACTCCATGCCCACTGCCCAGAGGCTCACAGTGGCCCAGAGGCCCATCCACGGCTGAGCACGGAATACTTGCCTCGTTCCCACAGTGACAAAGCAAGCATGCCGCCAGGTCACTCACACTGCTGACTCTCAGCAGCCATAACCCCCAGGACTGAGGGACTCCGACAGAGCTGAGAGGACTGGGTCCGCCATCTTTGTGATGGAGTGATGGTTAATTTGCATATTACCTTTTTAGCTAGGATCAGGTAATGGAGATAGAGTGCTTAGAACAGTACTTTGTATGTGGTAAGCAGAGCATATATTTTTTAGCTATTAATTACTATGATAAATAAAAAGATCACACTCAATAATAATAAATGTAAATTCATTTTTATTTGTTGTAGAGTCACTTGCAGGTACATTTATAGGCACATCACCTTTCCCCACAGCATTAGCTACCTCCCTACCTCCCTTCTCTTTTACATACAAACTGTCCATGTGTTATTGTTTTTAAAAAAGGACCTGAAATGCTGTCACAAAATGCTGCCACAGTAATAAAAAGGGAAAAGAAAGCCAAACCAATCCACAGCCGGATCCTGGGTGACAGAGGACAAAGAATCCGTCAAAAAAGCATTTTGCTGCTGGTTGCCAAGTTACAAATTGAGCCCAGATAACCAACTCACTTTAATTAAATTGCCTCTGACTGAGCTCTGGGCTATGATTTTTCATATTGAGTTTGGCTCTGTGGTGAGCCGGCTCAGGCCTCTTGGCATAAAGTTGTAGTCTGACTATTTCAGACCCCAAGGCTTGTCTCCCTCCTGGCCTGCTTAGCCAGTGTCAGCATCACACCTGGTGTGCACTGAAAAAGTGCTCCATCTTCCAGCCATTGGGGAGCAGGAAGCAGAATTCAGAGCAAGCATGGCGAAGGTGGTGACTCACATCACTTTTGCCCACTTGCTTTGCCCTAAACTAAATATGGCCACACCTAGAGGCAAGATAGGAAAGACATGGTCAGGAGCTGGCTGCCATGAGCCCAGCCAAAAACCTGGTGGAAGAAGTGGTTCTATCAGTAGAAGGAGAAGGGGAGAATTAGTGCTAGAGCCTAGTCAACTGTCTGTCACATACAAGAGAAAACAAAAGCATAAACTGCAACCTTAAATGTTGTCCAGTTATGTTGGTGACAAAGCTATTCTGATTGCACTTTAAGGATGTATAAATGAGGGTTAGCGAACATGAATAATTTACCTTGGTTCATATAGAGAGTAAGTAAATAAATGGAGTTTAGACTCAATCCTAAATCTGACTTCAAATCTCTACAATTGTCCTCTACTCTACTAGTTATTCATGCATTTGAGTGAATAACTTTTAAGATTTATTTCAGTTTCAGTGGTTAAATATCATGTTTTATTTTTTATATTAACCCATGTGAAAAACATGATCATTTCGAGGTCTGTTTTAATGGCCTTCATCGTTCACAATTGTAAAATTTATTTTTACAGTGATGTTTGAAATATCAATAGATTCTTAGGACATGAAGCTTGAAAAGCCTGTTAGTTTCACTGCTCCATGTTAAGTAGAAATGTCATGAATTCATGTCACTTTATACGTAAAGTATCTTGTTTGGTCATGGGTGATAGCTCAAATTGTGTTCAGATAGAAAAAGAAGGCAACAGATCAATATCCATAAACTCTAGGCTCGACCATATGATGCTTTTTATATGCAAAAGACATACTGCCTGCAGCCCAGAGCAATTTAGAAATGCCTCTTGCTCCTTGAAAACCTAGCGGCATCTTTTCCCTGACATCCAGCCCCTGAGAATTGGAGCGTGTCTCTGTGCACGGTGCTTCCTACACTGTCCTCGCCCCTGTGGGCTCTGCCCTGCTCCCCCACCCAGTTTCCATGCCATCATTGTGCTGCTCTTCCTTCTTTGGGCTTTACTTATGGACACTCTTCTAACATTCTGCCCTGGAACTCTCATAGGCTACATGTTCTCCTTTAAAAACCCGTTCATCCCCGTTTCTTCAACAATTGGGAAAATGACCAAATTTGTATGTCTAAGTCATGACCCCTCCTGGCATATTATAATTATTTCCTCCAATCCCCACTCTAATTTTTCTATCCAAATTCCCATTCCACCCTTTATCTTTCAAAAACAGCCTCCTTCTGCCAAAACCGGTTTGGCTCAGTGGCTAGAGCGTCAGCCTGCGGACGGAAAGGTCCCAGGTTCGATTTTGGTCAAGGGCATGTATCTTGGTTGTGAGCACATCCTCAGTGGGGGGCGTGCAGGAGGCAGCTGATCGATGTTTCTCTCTCATTGATGTTTCTAACTCTCTATTCCTTTCCTTTCCTTTCTGTAAAAAAATCAATAAAATATATTCAAAAGCAGCCTCCTTCAAACAGATTGCTTGGTAGTTGGCACTTCACAGAACCTCCCAAAAGCAATGACTCTTGCAAACCATTTCCCCAAAATGCTTCCTATTCACACTTTAGCTAATGCTCCCTCTCCATTTCTCAGCCCCCTCTGACACCACCAAGATCACAAAATTCCCTGATTCTGGGAGGCCATAGATCTTGCTTCATCTCTATTGTTACACTTACAACATCTCTCTGACCTTGCATGTGTTTCTGCCTCCCCTCTAAGCTGTGAGAGAGACTCTGAAGGCAGGGTTATGCTTCCATCCCCAACATGTGGTGCAAGGCCTGGCACACAGTCTCTGTGCACACAACTTTGAGCTGAATTAAACAGATACTATTCTTCCAGTTATTTTTCATGAGTTGGCCAGTAAGATCACATTTATTAAGACCCCCAATAGTAAGAATCATGAAGATTTTTTTAAAAGGGTAAAGACACCAAAACCGGTTTGGCTCATTGGATAGAGCGTCAGCCTGCAGACTGAAGGGTCCCAGGTTCAATTCTGGTCAAGGGCACGTACCTTTGTTGCGGGCACATCCCCAGTGAGGGGTGTGCAGGAGGCAGCTGATCGATGTTTCTAACTCTCTATCCCCCTTCCTTCCTCTCTGTAAAAAATCAATAAAATATATGTTTTTTAAAAAGAGTAAAGACAAAGCTTAAAACATACAAAGAATCTGAAACCTCAAAACTAAAAACTAAGAACAAACAATCCAACCAAAATGGAGCCAAAGATCCCAACAGACATCTCACCAAAGAAGCATATGAAAAGATGCTTCACATATGTGTCTTTAGGGCAAATTGAAATAACAATGAAATGCCAATGTACACCTATAGGCATACCTTGTTTTTATTATTGTTAATCCTCACCTCAGGGTATTTTTCCCATTGATTTTTAGACAGAGTGAAGGAGGGAGAGAGACAGAGAGAAACATGGATTATTGCCGCCTGCATTTTTCCCCTATTGGGTCAGGATCAGGATCATCAAGCCTACACCTGAGATATATGGCCTGAACCGGAATTCAACCCTGGACCCTTCAGTCTGAGGGTTGATGCTCCTACCACGGAGCCAAACAGGGGAGGCATAGTTTGTTTTATCACACTTCGCTTTATTGTACTTGACAGATGTATTTTTTACAAATTGAAGACAAGACCCTCCACCAGCAAAAAGATTATGACTCACTTTATTGCAGTGGTCCAGAACAACACCTGCTATATCTCCTAGGTATGCCTGTGTTAGAAAGGCTGAAATCTAGACACAGAAAGTCCCAAATGCCGATGAGGATGTGAAGCAATGAGAACTCATTTATTGCTGGTGAAAATGCAAGATGGTATAGCCTCTTTGGAGAATAGCTTGGTAGTGTGTGTTTTTTAACAAAAGTCAAAACTAAACATACTAACCATGTGATCTATAAATAGAACCTTAGATATTTACCCAGAGTTGAAAACATATCCACATAAAAATTTGCATACAGCCCTAGCCGGTTTTGCTCAGTGGTTTGAGCATCGGCCTTTGGACTAAAGGGTCCCAGGTTTGATTCCAGTCAAGGAATGCCCGGTTTCAGGCTTGATCCCCAGTAGGGAGTGTGCAGGTGAAAGTTGATCAATGATTCTCTCTCATCATTGAATTTTTTATCTCTCCTCCTTTCCTCTCTAAAATCAATAAAAATATATTTTAGAAAAAAAATTGCACAGATCTTTGCAGCAACTTTATTCATAATTGTCAAAACTTGGAAACTACCAAAAGTCCTTCAGTATATGAATGGATAAATAGTGTGGTACCTCCAGACAATGGGATATTATTCAGAATCCTCTCCCCGAGCGCTCCCCCCTCCCCCAAAAAGGAGTTATCAAGCTATGAAGAGGCAGAGAGGAAACGTAAATGTGTATTACTAAGTGAATAAAGATAGTCCAAAAGACTATATATACATTGTATAATTCTACCTATCTCACATTCTGCAAAAGCAAAACTATGGACTTAGTAAAAAGACTACTGGTTGCCAGGGGTTAAGGAGAGGGAGGGAGAGTAATGAATAGGCAAAGCACAGAGGATTTTAAGAGAGTAAAATACTCGATGGCACTATAATAATGGACATATGTCATTATACATTTGTCCAAACTCATATGCTACATAATACCAAGAGTGGGCATTAAGTAAACTAGGGAATTGGGGTAATTATAATACCCCAATATGTCAACATATGTTCATCATTTGGAACAAATGTAGCATTTGGTGGGGGATATGGTTGATGGGGGAGGCTATGCAAGTCTAGGGGCAAGAGATATAAGAGAAATCTCTGTACCTGCCCTCGGTTTTGCTGTAAACCTAAAACTGCTCTATAAAAACAAAGTCTTAACAAAATGAGAAGTTAAATGGAAGACAGGGATGAGCTAGAAGATGAGAGAGGCCCCAGAAGTTGGGAGGCTATTTGTATTAAGGGTAAGCCTGGGGCAGGGGAGAAAAATAGAGGTTAAAGAGTGAAAGAGAACATGATTAAGTGGAATAAAAGATTAAAACTATAGGTGGCCAAGAATTATTTGAGCCTCACTCATCACACTAAAAAGGGTAATAGGAGAAAAATAAAATCTAATGTTCCCTTCAGGGAAACTGAACCTAGGAGAGAAGTCAATCTGGAAGCCAATTGTGATGAAAACAATTCCATTTTGAGAGAATTTTCTCATTTTCAGGGTAATGCTCTGATTTATAGGAAAGGTAAGCCATTCTACAAACCCTGCAGCGGCCCTTGGCCCTCTTATAGCAGACTATTTCACCTTACTAATCAGACCATCTTTAGTCAGCAGAGACCAAACATCCAGTCTTTTTATGTTGTTGTTACACTTAGTGGTTAGCTGTGTGCAAAACAATGTTGACAATAATATGGCTATATTATATATACATATTATATACATAATATATACATATTATATATGTATTTATAAACCTGAAAGTCCTAAACTTTTAGTTCTTATCTTTCCTAGAAACATTACTATTATAAAACTATTTTATATTCTAAATGATTTATAAAGTGCCAGAATGAATGCAACTTATGTGCATTCACTTATTAAATACTTGCTTTGTTCTTACTCTTTTCAACTTCTTTCTATCTGAATTTTTTTTTTCAATCAGCCCTAAGATTCCATAATAGCATCCGCAGGATGCCATAACAAAATACCATAGATCAGGTGGCTTATAACAGAAACATTCAGTCCTAAATAGCCCACCCCAATCCCCCAAAATTTATGTCTTTGCATGCAAAATGTATGTATTCAATCTCAACAGCCCCAAAAGTCTTAACTCATTCCAGCATCAATGATAAAGTCTAAAATCCAAAGCCTCCTCTAAGTATCACTTAAATCAGATATGGGTGAGACTTTAAGATATGTTCATTCTGAGGCAAAATTCCTTTCCAGCTGTGAACCTGTGAAACCAAGTGGCTATGTGCTTCTAAAATATAATGATGGAACAGGCATAGGATAGACAATCCCATTCCTAAAAGGAGAAGAAAATAAGTAGAAGATGATGGGTCTATGCAAGTCCAAAACTTAGCAAGACAAAACCCATTAGATTTGAAAACCTAAGAATAATCCTCTTTGGTTTGATGCTTTGCCTTTCAGGCCTGCTGGGGTAGCAGTATCATCCCCACAGTCTTCTGTGAAGCTTTCTCGTTGTAATCAATGAACCCACATTTACACATCATTATCATCTATAGTCCATGGCTTACATTAAGATTCACTCTTGATGTTGTACGTATAGTACATTCTATAGGTTTTAACATGTCTCCAATGTTAAATTTTATTGCCCTAAAAATTCTCAGTTCTCCACTTATTTATTCCTTCCTCCCCACCCAACCCCCACAAATCCCTGGCAACCATTGACCTCTTCACAGCTCTGTAGTTATGCTTTTCCCAGATTGTCATAGTGCTGCTATCATACAGTCAGTGGCTTTTTCAGATTTGCCTGGGTTTTGTTTTATTTTTTCCCCCAGTAAAATACATTTAAGTTTTTTTCCATATCTTTTCATTGGTTGCTTGCAAAATTTGGTAATTATGCATAAGGCAGCTATAAACATCTTGCACGGATTTTTGCATGGAAATAACTTCTCAGTTCTTGTGGGGAAATACCAAGGAGCTTGACGGCTGGATCATATGGCAAGACTACACTTAGCTTTGTTAGAAACCACCCAACAGTCTTCCAAAGTGGCTGTATCATTTGCTTTCCCACTAGCAATGAGTAAGAGTTTCTGTTGCTCAATATGCATATTTTAATTTCTGTAAGGCTAGCAGGTGCAGTATGCAAAGATAGTTCTGGCATCAGAAAACCTGAGTTAGCTCAGTTTGAGCATCATCCTTATATGTACACTAAGGTGGTAGATTTGATCCCCAGTCAGGGCACATATAAGAAGCAACCAATGAATGCATAAATAAGTTGATGTTTCACGCTCTCTTTCATTCTCTCTCTAAAAAATCAATTTAAAAAAACACACCAAAAACCCAAGTTTCAGTCCCAGCTCTGCCAAGGGAACAATTCTAGGAGGAAGATGTTGTGAGATCCCTGACACCTGACAAATAATGGTGAAAATCTAGTGACACAATGAAGGTTATTGCACACACAGTGTCTTCCCTGCACTTGACAAATTCTCAATGAACATTATAATAATTACTAGAGCCCAGGTGCACAAATTCAGGCACGGGAGTCCCTCAGCCTGGCCTACACCCTCTTGCAATCTGGAACCCCTTAGCAGATGTTGGGTAGCCAGTTTTAACCTGATCCCTGCAGGCCTGATCCAGACAGGAGGGAGCCCGATCCTGTGTTGAGCATCTGTCCCCTGGTGGTCAGTGCATATCATAGTGACCGGTTGACCGTCATTTGGTCGCTTAGGCTTTTAATATATATATAGATTATATGCGTATGTGCATGGATGCTCATTGAGGAAAAATTGGCAAGGGCTATAAACTGAATATTACATATTCTTATTTTTCTTTTTTGGTTATTTTATGTTTTTCAAAAAAATTCTTACATTTCTTTTGGAGTAAGGAAATACAGCCTTTTATATGAAAAAGGGATCCTACAGTGAGGTACAGCAATCCTATATAATAAAACCCTAATATGCAAATTGACCGACTGCAGAACAACTGGTCACTATAAGGTGTACTGACCACCAGGGAGCAGACGCTCAATGGAGGAGCTGCCCCCAGGTGGTCAGGGCACTCCCACAGAGGGAGGACCACTCAGACAGAAGCTGGGTTCACAGTTGGCAAGAAGGTGCAGGCCGGGTTGAGGTACCTGCTCCCTCTTCTCCACCCCTGACTCCCTACACCCTGTGCATGAATGTTGTGCACTGGTCCTCTAGTTTAAAATAAATGGCTTACATGTCTCCCAGTTAATCAATCCAGGCTATTGCTTATTCTTTACCTTACTTATTGCTAAAGTTGTTTTTATTTGTTTTTTTGTGTGTGTGTCTGAGTTTTTTTGTGTTTGTGTGAGCACATATTTTTGGCTGGTCCCATTTCTCTTGCTCTTGATCCTATTGCCTATTTAGCATCTCTACTTGGACCAGTAGTTTAACAAGTCCAAGATAGAACTCTCAAATTTTCGGTACATATTTGGTACCCCAAGAGTCTCCTCATTTCAATGAGGAACTGAAGATCTCTTTGGACCAGGCCATGACATTTCATGCCTTCCTTGACTCCTCTCTGTCTCACATGCTACATCTAACCCATCACAGCAACAATTAGCTCTATCTTAGAAATGTTCCTCCCCACTCCACCCAGCCACTTCTCACCATCCTGACTTGGAACATCCAAATGAGTCATCATCATCTCTCACCTGTAATATTTGCACTAAGACTAGTCTGCTTGTTTAGGTAGTCACTTCTCCACCTTTCAATTACAGAATTTCTATTCAAGCCAGATTATTTCACTCACCTGCTCAAATCGATTCAATGGAGGGAAAGCTAAAACTACCTCCCAATGCTTCACATCTGAAATTTGAGTCCAAATGAAATTCAAAGTCTTTGCCACAGCTTTTACATAGTGCATTACATGATCTACTGGCCCTCCAGTCTTTGAGTATTCCCATCAATTTGATCTCTCCTTGTCATTCTTCAGCTTCACTGTCCACCACTTGTTCTCTAATGGTGCCAGCATGCTTACAATGCAGGAGTTTGACTTTCATTACTCCCTCAGAACACTCTGACTCTACTTATTCACATGGTTCACTCCTTTACTTTCTTTGGTATCCACTCAACTGTCATCATTCCTGACCACCCTCTCTAAACTAGTGAGCTCGCACACACAGTTACGTATACACAACATGCACTTCAATCCCTATTCCCTTTTTCCCCTTTGATAGTCTCTATATTTTATATTTTGATTTGGGGATTGTGACTACTTTGTATATTACAATGTTCCTAGTACTCTAGCACCTAACAGTATCTGGCATATACTTCTGCATCAAAGAAATGGAAGAGACCCAGCCGGCATGACTCAATTCCTGGTCAGGGCACATACCCAGACTCATCCCTAGTGTGAGGAGGCATTGATTAATGGTCCTCTCTTATCATTGACATTTCTATATCTGTCTCTCCCTCTCCCTTCCTCTCTAAAATAAATAATTTAAATGTAAATAAATATAAATATCTATAATAATAAAAGTGTAATATGCTAATTAGACTGGACATTCTTCCAGACAAAGCCAGGGCTGCAAGGGAAGCCCAAGTCCTGGGTGCTGGAAGGAAGCCAGTGCCAGCAGCCAGGGAAAGGAAGGCCTACTCTTGCATGAATTTCATGCATTGGGCCTCTGCATACACATACACTGAATGGCCAGATTATTATGATCTCTGAATGCATAATAATCTTGTCACTCAGTGTATATTCTATATAATAAAAGGCTAATATGCAAATTGTCCCCTCAACTAGAAGTTCGACCAGCAGGCAGGCCAGCCAAATGCCCATGTCCCCTTTCCATGGCCAGGCTGGCCGGACCCTACCCATGTATGAGTTCATG
Organism: Lasiurus cinereus; assembly: GCA_011751065.1. Taxonomy (NCBI): domain Eukaryota; kingdom Metazoa; phylum Chordata; class Mammalia; order Chiroptera; family Vespertilionidae; genus Lasiurus; species Lasiurus cinereus. The sequence goes on from JAAGEH010000040.1 coordinate 1,630,363, forward strand.
CACCAGGCCTGAATGTGTGTCTGTGTGTGTGTGTTTTATATTTTATATTTTGATTTGGGGATTGTGTGTGTATAGACACACACACACACACACACACACAACAGTGGCCAGATTATTATGTGTTCAGAGATCATAATAATCTAGCCACTCAGTGTACATATAAGAAATGGGGGAGGATTCAAAGCTGGCTGGTTTGAATGAGAATCTCCTGTTGCTCGAAGTCTGAGTAGCAATGGACATAACTTGAGTCAGGTCATTAGGGCAGACAGTAGGGAAGAATAGGAGAATAGTTTATCACAGGAGAACATAGCTGTGGTTTCCTTAGAATGTCAGCAGCCAGGACATAATTTGGGAAAAGAAATGAAAGAATATACTGGTCAGTTGTATCTGTGGAAAAATCAAATACACTGATAAGCTTTTGGCTTTGTGGCTTATGGGACCAAAGATTTCTTTGTGCTATTCCCTTGAAAGGATTTCTTCTACTCACCAGGGATGCAATTAATAGTGGGAATGTAAATTTTCCTTTGCTCTTCAATCTGAGATGTGTAAAGCAAATCCCTCCAAAAACTATTGAGAGTATTGAGCATTCTGGGAGATTTCAAGAAGAAAGACATCAGTGAATTTCGAGCCCAGATTGAGGAGATCTGGATTTCATTTTCGGCTTCATCAATGACTTAGAGTAGTGTTTCGAATCAATTACTACTATTTAGTCCCAAACCTTCCTCATTTTTCAGCTCCCAGAGCATCATGGAGATTCTTTTGTATTCTCTATGCTCTGGATTTTGGGGAGGAAATATCTAGGGGTCAGCTGAGTGCTGATCTTACGTTTGAAGAAGGGTCACATAAAATTCAAGCCAGAAAGATGAGGAAAAAAACAGGGGTATTCTTGGAGAACAAAGTTATGGGAAATCATCCCAAATATTGCTCCCTTTCTCTCTCCCCCCCCCAACCACATATGTTTAAGCCAGATATAAAGAATTGGGTTAATATGAATAGCAAGTGGATTTCTGAAAGTGAATATGTGCCTCCAAATAATAAAGAAGCCAGAGGTTCCAGTTTGTGAGTGGGAAGATCAAGGGGCTATGAGATAGACATTATCCCAGAATTATATGATCAGAGCACATGCCCAGACTCATACCCAGTGTGAGGAGGCAGCTAATTTAAGAACCCACCACTTAAACTACTTGCTAAACTGCCCCACCCCAATCTTGCCCTGGGACTCCTCAAAGGAATTTTTTTTTAAATGATGGATTTTATATAATACCAATTTTCAAAGTACTTTACAAGCATTAGCTCTTTTGATTTTCACACATTCCTTCCATAGAGCAAAAGTCATTATTATCATTTTACTAGAGAAAGGAAATGGCCTTTTGAACCTGTATAGCCAAAAGAGATACAGTCAGATGGAAACCCGGGGCCTCCAATTCTAAATCCTACATTCTCTTAACATAGAAATGTTACTGAACACTCAGGGAAATGGTGCTGGAACTTCCCTGTCACCCTTATGCTTCCATCCCCTCTGCATTTTCTTCCTGGCTAAATAGCTCATTTCTTTTCTGCATTCACAATTACAAGCACAGTGCTTTACCCACTCTCTTATGGGTCACACAGCTCTACTGGGCTACTCTTTAGGTAACTAAAATGGAAATAATTATTATTTTTTCTTATTATTTACCCATATCAAAGGTCCAATGGAGAGAGCCTGCAAGCCTCCTCCTAGAACATTTATCATCTTTTTTTCTGAAAGCCCAATACTTTTAATCTTTGTTTCTAATATTTTTGTCTTTCTTTTTCATAGGCATACAATGCTATATCTGCTTTCTAAATAGCATTTATCCCAAAGAGCATTTATCCTCTGTTCTGTAATTTAATTTCTTTCGTTTTACATTCATACATATATGTGATTGCTTCTACTAGCATCATAGCTCAGGATTAGTAGAAATGTCAGCCGAGTTTGAAAATCAAATTGCATTGCACACAGCTTTTCCCTCAGTGTCCTTCATACAGTGATGAATATCGTATTGCATATCAAAATAATATATCACCATAATAGTGCCTTGTAAATACAAGAAAGCTTTTCTATGTCTCAACATACTCCTCTATCCACTCTGCCTCACTTATTCTAAGTTTTTTGCATGTTTTGTAGAGGCATCTGCATGTAAATAATTTACATGTTCTTAATGTTAGCAGTTATAAGTATCAGCATATTTTCAAACTTAGTATTCCTTTACACAAGTTAAACTTTATTTCCTTTGATATTCCCAGATTCTTTTCTGTCCCTATCAATTTGATATTTATATAAAGCACTACCTTGAGGAATGTAGGCAGACTGGTCTCAGAATAGCTGGTTGAGAGCAATTTGATCTTAGACTGACTTGTGAGCAATTTTTTTTCCCATATTCCACTTCACTGTCATGTCTCAGTGGAGACATAAAAATAGGATGACTGGGTTTTTAAGGTGTGAGTAAGGCACTGAGGCATAACCTACACTGTTAATTATGTCTGTGAAATCACTTAACATGATTCCTGGAGCGTAGGCACACACTCAATGTTGGTCAAATACAATTTTGAAACACTTTGCTGGTGCCCCTATTAGCCTAGAACTTCTTTCCTCTTCTTTTCTCATTTCCGTCCTACTCAGTATTCAAGGACTTGCTCCCTTTTACCCTCACCACCTTTCCTTCCCAGATTCCTCTAGAGCAGTGGTTCTCAACCTTCCAAATGCCGCGACCCTTTAAGACAGCTCCTCATGTGGTGGTGACCCCCAACCATAAAATTATTTCTGTTGCTACTTCATAACTGTAATTTTGCTACTGTTATGAACTGTAATGTAAATATCTGATATGCAGGATATATTTTCATTGTTACAAATTGAACATAATTAAAACGTAGTGATTAATCACAAAAACAATATGTAATTATATATTGTGAAATATTTATTTCTAATTACAAATAAATGAAATTTTGTCTTGAATTGTGGTATAGCATGGGTAACAGTCTTCATATGACAACAGTAAACTACATTGCTACATTTTGCTACACCGAGGAGCGGTGTGTTGGTTCCTAAGAACATGGGAAATAGGTGTTTTCCAATAGTCTTAGGTGACCCCTGTGAAAGGGTAGTTTGATCCGCAAAGGAGTCGCGACCCACAGGTTGAGAACCGCTGCTCTAGTGGAATTTATATTTCTCTCTATGTAGTCAAAGCATTTAACCATCTTTAGTGATCGCTAAGTATGGTTCTTAAGTCATGGTCAAAACAGGACATGTCCCTGCTTTCATGAAATTCATATTCTGGTCAGCAAAATAAAACTATTCATGCTAATGAAAAGAGTCTGTAATGCAATTTAAGGCATGAAATAATAGTATTCATGAAGAACTAGATCTAAAATGTAGGAGTCATTGGAGATAACATTGTCCCTTTTGTGGAGCCTTGTGGACTTTAGTGTCTCTCTTGTTCACACAACATCATTCTTCTTTCTGTAGAATGGCTTTGTCCACTAAGGTTATACAAGGTCAAAATGGTTGCCTGGGCCTGACTTCATGTGACTTCCCTGTTGTCTCTGAATTCCTGGTTCTCATGTTTAGCTCTCTCCACCCAGTAGGCATTCCTGGACCCAGTGCCCAATGCTGCACACGTGGTTTATGGATTGACAACTTCAGATTGCCATTTGAGTTTTAAGTTTTGGGGACTTCTATCAATAATAATGCTCTTTCCAACTATCTGGAATCTCTTGTACTAAGCATCAGTTGAAGAGGCACCAAAAAATATCCACAAAGACCTATAGAAAGGTGAAATAGAAAAACTTTGTTTAGCCCTAGTCAGTGAATAGAGCATCAGCCTATGGACTGAAGAATCCCAGATTCAATTCCTGATCAGGACACTTGCCCAGGTTGCAGGTTCAATCCCCAGAATGGGGTATACAGGAGGCAGCCGATCAATAATTCTCTCTCATTGTTGATTTTCTATCCATTTCTCCCTCTCCCTTTCTTCCTGAAATCAATAAAAAATATATTAAAAAATAGAAAAACTTTTTTTAAAACCAGCCAATGATGTAGCCACATCAAATTAAGTGTCCTATTTATGGTTAGTATTCTATAGAACTAATGTGTCTACTCCTATCATCCTTACTTTATATCCATATTGATTAGATTAATTTGTATATAGAATTATACATCAATAAATAGCATCATTTTATTTGTATTCTAGTACATAAGAATGTGACTGTGAAACAAAAACTTCAATAACCGAGGAACTGCTTATTAACACTTTTTAAATATCTTCTAGAAAATTATCCAAAAAGTTAAATATGTCTTTTTTTATAGCATAAACAAGTTACATGAGCCTTTTTTCATCCATTAATATCTTAATGGCATTTGTTAATGTACATTTTTCAAGGTCATTTTTAAATTTCTTAATTCTTTCAGAAAAAATATCTTTGGCTTCCAATGGTTTGGACTAGAAAGTTCTTATGGATATTTAAGAAGAATGAACTATTTATTATAAAGAAATCCATAGAGCCTGAGGGATATCTATAAAAACAGGTCATCAGAATCTCCTTTATGTATTTGCTTTTTCACATCCTAGCTCTGGGTACCCTGGTACTGTATGTTTGGATATCTAATTTAGAGCTTCAAAAGAGACATTTCCCTAGGAGCACTGGATGAGTTCCCTAATTCTTGTGAGGGAATCTAGAATTACATGGCAGGGGCCCAACCCAGTCATCATCTCAGTTCATCTAGTGCATCCTATCTGGCCCAACTTGCAATGGATTCTTCTAAATTAAAAATATTTAAATAGGTTATAATATCAACATTTTCACTTTTTAGTATCTAATATATCCTCTGACTTGTGATCATCTTGTTTGAAATGGAAAAAATGTAATATCAACTATGAATGCCAATTTTAGAATGTTCAATTAAAGTAGAAATGAAGACAGAACTTAGTATATATCAGGCAATTCTTTTTGAATAATTCAAATATAAAGTAATCTTTACCTTTAAAAAAATGCAAACGTCGTTATTTTGTAGTTTGACAACAAATTGGTATTATGCCACTAACCGTGGTCATCATAATTCATCCTTATTTCTGGAAGAAAAATATATTCATAGATTCCACGATATTTATTGACTGTAATGTGGCATGGCTAAGGATCCAACTCAGAATGAGATACGCCTTCAAAAAGCTGTGGACAGAATAGAACTAGGTATAGTTGTAGGAATAGGTGTAATTACAGATGAGGTCCTTTCTTTGTTACCTGCTCCCATCAATGTTATCACTTTCTGTTGTCCAAACCTCTGAAAATAACCCACATCCATTTATGGTTAAGATAAATGGAGTCTGATACAGCTTTCAGCTACTGAATCCTACTATATGAATTTCAAATTGCATATAAGTGGCGGCTGGCTATTCTGCAAGGGTTATGTGGTATATATTATTGTCTTTGTTACCGCTGTCAAACTACTAACTTTTTTAGACATTAATATCATTGAATGAGATAATTAAATATGGAGCTAGAAAAGGGGGTATCGACCCATATACCTTGGAGGTAGTGATGGACTGTTTCTGATTAATGGTTTTAAGTACAAAAATAAAATAAAATAAAATAAAAGCCCAAAATTTTTAAAAAAATATTAAGATCTAAACCATGAAGAAAGTCCATTATTCTATATTTGATTTTAATACAGTAGCCTAGGAAGTTCAGACTGAGCATGAAGTCATTGTTCTGGTACTTTTGCCTGTTATGCTTCTTTTCAAATACAGTAACAAGGATAACATTCCTTTTTTCCTTTAGGGACTTCACAAATGTTTGGTTTGAGCCATCAGTAAAAAAATATGTCAGCATAGTTTCTCAGTCTCTAAAACAAATATATTCACTTTTTCATCCCTACGCCCACCTTGCTTCCATGTCTGGTCAATTTTTATATCATATATTTATTCTCTTTGCCATTATGGGCTGTGATAGTCATTTCTTTCGCAGCATATTATTCTCACTGGCAATCCCATGAGTACAGAGCTTTGTGTATCTGTAGAAGTATCGGTTTCCTCCCAGATACAAAATCTGCATTTGTCCCACAGTAGAATAGAATGGCTAAAACTTTGTGAAAATGTCATTCCTCCTCCAACAGATTTAAATTGTGTGCATTTGTAGAAAACTTCCCCAATTAAATTCATTAGAGCCTGTGGTTTAAGAAAGAGCTGTTCAGAGCAGCAGCAACTGCACACTAAGCATAAGAAAAGCAAATTGGTCCATGACTTCATTTTTTTCTGTTTGATTCTCTATGTCATGTTGGAGAAGTCTGCTGAAATGTCCTATTCAAAAACAAAATGCAGCCGAAACCAGTTTGGCTCAATGGATAGAGCGTTGGCCTGCAGACTGAAAGGTCCCAGGTTTGATTCCGGTCAAGGGCATGTATCTTGGTTGCGGGCACATCCCCAGTAGGGGGCGTGCAGGAGGCAGCTGATTGATGTCTCTCTCTCATTGATGTTTCTAACTTTTTATCCCTCTCCCTTCCTCTCTGTAAGAAAATCAATAAAATATATTTTAAAAAATGCAGATATAGAACTGTATAAATGATTTGCCTTTGATTCTCCTGGTTTTTCTCAGACTGAAGGAACTCAACCATGCACCCTGGTAGGCAGGACTGTTTTTATTTTATTATCTATATATATAAAATCCTAAGCAACTGACTGATTGAATGACTGGTTGACTGGTTTCTATGACACTTACTGACCACCAGGAGGCAGTCACTCAATACAGGAGCTGCTCCCTAGTGGTCAGTGTTCTCCCACAGCCAACCTCCCATGGCCCCTTCCTCCAGCCGGCCTCTCCCCATCACCCACATTAGCCCGATTACCAGCCAGGCTGAGGGATCCCACCCCTGCACAAATTCATGCACCAAGCCTCTAGTTGTATTATAACTGCCTAAGCTTGAAACCATGTGGATATTTAAGTGTCTGCTGAAGGGCTACAGCATGAGAGACTGCACAATGGGAACTAATTTGCCACAGATGGAAAATCAGGAGATGCTGCAAATAATAATGTGATATCCATAAGTTATATCAGTCTACCGTTTTATGCATAAACTGCTGAGACTTTTCCTTCACCAAACTGGGCCATTCCTGGGAGGAGCTGCTTCTAGGACATGTATTAAGTTAAAACATGTGTTGTTTATGCCAGAAAATGCATTGGTTATTTTTTTTAACACCTTTTAAAATATATATATATTTTATTGATTTTTTACAGAGAGGAAGGGAGATAGAGAGTTAGGAACATTGATGAGAGAGAGACATCAATCAGCTGCCTCTTGCACGCCCCCTATTGGGGATGTGCCCGCAACCAAGATACACGCCCTTGACCGGAATCGAACCTGGAACTTTTCAGTCCACAGACCGACGCTCTATCCACTGAGCCAAACTGGTTTTGGCTGCATTTGTTATTGATTACTTTTTAGCTGGTGTATGCGAAAGGCTTCTTGGATGGAAGAGACACTTATAAAAGTATCTGAGGTGATATGAAAAATGCGCTGGGGTTAGCTCATTTCTGTGTACCAGCAGAGGGTCCAAGGCAGAAGATGGAGAGAACAAATGTGAGTCATAATCAAAAAGAGCAGAAAGATCAAATGAGATAAGCACAGGCTATTCCTGAAGTTCATGGCCCCAATCTGCCCTGTACTCAGGTGGGGGATGGAAAGGAGAAAGTTAATTTGGTTTCTAAGTTTCCTAAAACGAGAGCCAGTAGGGTGTGATACATGAACGCATAGGGTAGGGTCCAAACCAAAAGTCAAATCATCTGCCTGAAATTTACTTTGTTGAAGAGTTCTGTGCACAGAAACAATTTACAAAAAGATGGAGTATTTGGGTGATCTGAAAATTTTAGTTGCTATTCTATGTTTTTTCCTTCCAATGTTAACATTCTATTCTCAGTTCACTCTTAGTAAAGTTAGCAGTAAACTTCTATCCTCCACGGAAGACAAGTGCAAAGCAATGGTAACGTTCATCATGTTGTTTTCCTGGTAGCTGGTAGAGAAACCCACATTTTTGGTAACCTTCATATTCAGTTTTTACTGTTTATAACAACAATTAAAGTACCAATAGAATAAGTAGGAAATTGATCCACTTGGGGGCAATTAAAGCTTACCTATCACTACTTTAAATTTCCTATGGCTTTCTTAAGAACAAGAGGAAGCCCTCAATCCACAAATTTTAAAATAAAGAACAGCATCAAAGGAGTTTATTCAATAAATATATATTCACAGTTTAATATATAAAAAATAAATATTTCTAGTGGGAGGGAAAGGCACCTTAAAACGGAAGGAAGAGAGGGGAGTAGAGGAGAAAGAGAATAAAGAGCAATTGAGAGAGAGGAAAAGAGGAAAGGAGA
>JAAGEH010000040.1:1638844-1688999 GCA_011751065.1 Lasiurus cinereus
GAGAGAAAGAGGGAGAGAGAGAGAGAGAGAGAGAGAGAGAGAGAGAGAGAGAGAGAGAGAGAGAGAGAGATCAGAATCACAGGAGAAAACAAATTGCTTTTCATGAGAATTTGAAATTACTCCTGGCCACTCCTCTACAGAATGTACTAAAAATCCTGTAGCAGCCCTTTTCTGCTTTTCTTCAGGTGGGAACTTAAACTATTATGAAAATATATTCAGAATCAACATTATATATACATATATATCCCAAATACCCATGGGTTTCCCTTTTAAACTTTTAAGGGTGTATGATTATTAATATATGAACTGATATACTAACTACTCAGTTTCAAATGAAGGGACTTACAGAGAGGGTTTTTTTGCATTCTGTTTCTTTGTCTCTCTGACTTTCAAATGTTTCTTAGGTCATACTTTGTTTCCTCATACACAAACTCTGTTCTCTCCTCTGAGGTGTCCCTTCCACTGGCCACTAGGCTTCTTCCTGCCACCAGTGGAGCACTACAAAGTGGATATGGTTAGTGAAATGGATCAGGCCACAAGCTCTGAACAGGAGTAGACTGGCCTGCTTCCAATCCCAGCACTGGGTCCTGAACTGGTGACCTCTGGCAAGGCACTTAACAGCTCTGTCTCAATAATGTCAAATCCAAAGTAAGTCAATTTGTTTTATTGTATATTTAACCAACACAAATCTTAATTAAATAGTTCACTAGTGATCATTTCTATTTTATTATTATTTTAATGATCAAATCTGCACTCCTGTGGGGAGTGATGATCAGTTCTTTGCTATCCTCTGTAAACCACAGTCTCGAAAGATCAGAGACTGGCTGGGCTGGTAAAGTGCAGCTACCAGGGAGCCATGGGAAAGCATCTTTGCTTTAGGATCTGTCCAGATTTAAGAAAACTGCCTTCTCTTGGCCAGATGGTGAATCAAATGTGCTCATCACAGTGAGACTGAAATTTCGGGACAGAGAAGGAAGATTCAGGCACACTGCGCCAGGAACGCCATTGGCGGCGCTCACCAGAGGCCTTGACCCCTGGTGCTGAGAGTCCACAGACTGCCGGCAGGAGAGCAATGCTCTGACCACTATCATTACTTTTCCTGGGACAAGATGTTCTATTCATATAAAATTAGTTATGGTTTTTACCCATGAAGAAATCCCTTTACAACATCCTGGCTTTATTTGGGCCACAAAGAGATGTTTCTTCCCTTTTAATTAGAGAGACATACACATAACTTTTTTTTAAAGGACCTTTACCCAGGGCAGTTGTACATGTTCGTTTGTCCCCTCAGTGTAATTTGCCCGTATTTATTTTTAATTTTTTAATTTTTTCTCTTATAGTTGACATACAATATCATATTAGTTTCAGATATCAAAATAGTGATTAGATGTTTATTTAACTTATGAAATGATCACCCCAATAAGTATAGTACCCATCTGACACCATATATCATTATTACAATATTATTGACTGTATTCACTGTGCTGTACCTTATATTCCCATGACTGTTTCTATAGCTGGCAATTTGTCCTTCTTAATTCCTTCACAGCAATGTAAATAAACTGATGTTTAAACTGCCCAGTCTGTCATATTTTTTGTAGCAATCTGAGCTAAGACAGTGGTAGAGTTGCCAGCAGAACTCCATCCTGACAGATTTTAAAGTCTATGCTGGTAAGGATTTGGGATCAAGGAAGCTGTCCATGGGCAAGGGGGCATCGATGGGCTGGAGGCACCAAAAGATTTGGAGTCACTGTGGTCCAAGGGGATAGAGCATAATGGAGATCAACTCCTTTCTCACCAAAGCAGAAACCTAGAAAGTAGACAATATCTTTCTAGAGTTTCCCCTTCCGCACCAGAACCCTCACAGAATCATTCTCTAAGCCCTACAGCATCTATTTCTATACTGATTTCCAGTCCACCTCTCTGATCTCCCCTGCTCTTCCTGCCTTAATTTGGCAACTTTTCTTCCCCTTGGTCTTTCTGTCTTTAGTCTTACCCTTTCTGTCCATCCAAACTCTGGAATGATCTCTTTAAAACAAAACCTTTTTATATTACTTTCCTGTTTAAATCAATCAGTGGTACAAGGTGCAATGGGGGAGTGGCAGTGTTCCTCTGTAGGAAGTACATGGGATGGGCTTGTGTCCCCCAATATCTTTGTGTAAAATATAATCCTTCACAAGGTGATGCTGAGGGCAGCGCTTTGTGCCCTGTACCCGTGTCTCCTTTGCATGACCCAATAACCTTCTCGGTCCCTCTACTGCCTTCCGCCTTAAGATCAGCCAGATCCAGGAAGCAGGCATGCTTGCAAGGGATGAAGGCAGACATAAATACAAAAATAGATACTTACCATTTTGAAGCTAAAATTGTATGCAAATATAAATAATGTATATTTAAAATAATCAGTCATGCTATTTATATAACACCTTTTCACCCACAGATAGCAAAGCAGTTTATAAATATTTTCTCTGTAATCCTCATCATTTTCCATTAAATTGTTCTGTAAATGTTATTTCGAATCATGAATTTTTTTCTCCTTTCACCTTCCAAGTCATCACTGGATATTTTGTTGATTTACCTGACATAGGTAGCTAGCTACCAAACATAGATGCCACACCCTATCTAATAAAAGAGAAACATGTTGCCAAAGCTGGTTTGGCTCAGTGGATAGAGCATCGGCCTGGGGACTGAAGGGTGCCAGGTTCAATTCCGGCCAAGGGCATGTATCTTGGTTGCGGGCACATCCCCCATAGGGGGCATACAGGCGGTGGCTGATCGATGTCTCTCTCCCATCGATGTTTCAAACTCTCTATCCCTCTCCCTTCCTCTGTAAAAAATCAATAAAATATATTTTTAAAAAAGAGAAAGATGCAAATTGACCACAATGCCACTACGCTCACAAGCCACACCCACCAGCCAATCAGGAATGCGTATGCGAATTAACCAAACCAAGATGGCAGTTAATTTTCATATCCTGGTTACAGAGCAAAGACTGAAGACAGCTTAGAAGGAAGCCAAGCACTGCAGAAGGGAGGGATGCTGCAGAGAAGGAAGCAAGTGGGAGGGGGGGTAGGAGAGAAGGGAGGGAAGCAGGTGGGGCAGCAGAGATAGGAGAGAAGCAGGCGGGGGAGCAGAGACTGATGTAGGAAGCCCTATTCTTGCAGGAATCCTGCAATGGGCCTCTAGTTTGAGAATAAATGTCGTTTCTAGTTGGTCATGTGTAACTTCCTCTCTTGCCCTTTCAGTGTCTCCTTTGTGCTCAGCAAGGCTTCAGCTTGTTGAAGTTCTCTATCTGATGCACTGACTCAACCCTTCATTCCAAAGGGGACTGAATCCTCAGTGGTCCTTCATGTCTTTGGTGCTGTAGTTTTCAGTGGGTGTGGAAGAACTAAGGGACTGAAACACAGTGCTCAGCTGTGACAAACACCTGAGTAAATATAATCATCGAGACACACTCAGGTGTGCAGAAATGTGCCAAAGGTTAGGGCCTTCTCCTTTTCTTGTTTGAGATTAGGAAACTAATACTTATCAGTGTGTGGATGACCAGAGCAACTCCATGCTGTTTTTACAGTGGCATGCTGCCTTTGCCATCCAGAACACACCCTATGGCTGAGGCACAGTACTTCTGTGCCTTCTGGACTCTATATGATCTGCCTCCTGACCTCACTTGCCAACTTTTATCACCATCTCCCTTGCTCCTCTCACTCCTATTACTCTGGTCTTTTTCTCTTACAAGAGCATACTAATCATTTTCTGGCCCTAGAACCTTTAAACTTGCTCTTCTCCTGGCTGGAGACTCTTGTCATGTATCATCCCAGTTCACTCCATCACTTTTTCTGGGTCCAGCATAGCATCCCTATCCCATATTGATTCCCTTTATCCTACTTTATATTTCTTCTCTGCCTGCATCAGCAACTGGCAAATTTTATGGTTATATATTGGGTTTTTATTTTTTTATCCTCCTTTCCATAATACAAGCTCATAAGAGCAGGAACTTGGCCTATTTTTTCACTGTTGTATACTCTGTGCCTAAAACTGTGCCCAAAACATACAGGACCTCAATAAATATTCAATATATGAATAAATAAGTGGGTAAACCAATGCCCTCTAATGTCTGTGGTGTGATTAGAACAATCAGTATATTTATTTGCAGTTGTATTTAACTGTTCTTAAGGTATATTTTTTAAGTCAAGTTTTCAAACACATTGGTATATGAAACTATGTTTTAATTTGTTTGAGATTTTTAATTTTATATAGAAACCACGTAAAAGGAATGTATTTTCATGGTCTGCAAGTTGTCATCAAGGCAGAAACTCTTACATAAATGATTAAGTAGCCTGTGAATTGTGACACGTGAATGTGATCATTATTCATCACTCCCCTTCTGTGTCTCATTCTTCCTATATGGAATATAGACCTAATGCATGTATTGTATCTGTATATGTGTGTATATAGTATGCTTGCACATACATAATATACATGATTTTTATTTGCTTCTGAAGAATAATTTTAAGACCTGGCAATATATGTGAGAATCCCAAACTCAAAACAAAACAAAAAAAAAACCTTCTGCTAACTTCCAGATGGCTCTATCTGCTGCAGCTGTTTCCCGGAAATCCACAAACCACCTGTATTATCTTAAATTATGGCTTTTTTTGACCATTTAGTTTGCACTCACGAAAGGAAACCTGCACATTCTACTGTCAGCCAGTTTCTACCCTTTGTCCGTCAAGCAGAGGGATTCCAGCAAATAGGACTTCAGTACTGACAGATAGATTACATTCTAGAGGCTTAATCCTGGTGGTCCTGTCAGTTCTGTGACCAATATAAGGAAAGTCTTCTGAATGTAGAAATCCATCATCATACAGACCATTGGCAGATTGTTATCTCCACTGAGTGTTCTCTAACATGTCAGGAAATGTGGAATAGAAAACTGTGTCATGTGAGATATTCCATTGCTTCAAAACATGCATTATGCATGCGCCTATTTTAGGGCCAAACTCAGCCTTGCTTGTATGCTACTTAGAGGTGGTTATGAATTATTCCAGGGGTCCAGTACCCCCACCTGGCCTCATGACTGGCCTATAATAGTAAGTACACCCATCCAGGCAGCCGGTTCTTTAGCAGAGGGATCCCAAATTCCTGAGCTGGGTTTGAAAGATGAAGAGATTACCCAGAGAAGGAAAGAGGGGAAATAATTAGAGAGGATATGAAGACCATACTCAAGCTAAGAGTGAGAAATGGAAAATTACAAGTCTGATGGTCTAGTCTTAAGAAGCAACCTCTGAAGCAGTTATGAGGCAAGGTTGACCAGGGGCTGGATGAGTATGGTCAGGAGTGAAGGTATAAGAGAGGGACAGAGCAAGCCCAGTGTCTCCAGTGGCCTGCATTCTTGAGGCACCCCTACAATCATCAGTGTGTCATGTGTCACTGGGTGGTCCTAACTTAAAGGTCCATAGTCATCGTGGTCACAGATATTATCCATGAATAGAATAATAGCAGAAAAATAAGGCTAGCACACCAACAAAGGAGGAGCACTCAGTTCTTTCTAAAGAAGTTTTAAATTCAACACACCTTGAAAAAGTTGAAGACCAAGTCAGTTTCAACCAGTGTCATATACAGGGGATATACATTGAAAGAGAGGGAAAAGCAATTTACTCAGGTACAAGACCAAATATGACTTTCTATATAGCATGGCCATGTAGTGCTATTAAAGGATCAAGAATCTGAGATTCTCTATAAGAGCAATGACCGGAACAGCCATCTATTTTCCACACTCCCACCCCCACATTCTTATACCCCACTCCACATCCACCCTAACTGCCCTGGACTTATTTGCTCCTCTTAAAGATGCATGGCCTCTTTCTCTGAACTTCTCTTATTCAAACCAGGTAGGGAGCACAGAGTTTAAACAGTTAATATCATGCCTAAAAATCATTAACATCACCTGCTTATGAAATAAATTATTATGTGTTCAGTACTACCCAAGAAAGGAATTATAGGTCTTGCATACAATAACAATGATTGTCAAACTGCATTTGCTATATTTTCTCCCATCATACATAAGTGTCTCAAAGAGTAGTTGATATTTTCATAACTGCTGCAACAAAGAAGATGGAAAACTTTGGAGATGGGGATGGGGATGGGGATGGGTTTGGGGATGGGGAGGGAAGCATTTTTGTAGGGTTCAATATAATGAGAACATGAGGATGGTTAGAATAGCAGGTGGAAAGGAAAAGAAGCTGAAGATCAGTAGAATGGTGTGGTATTATTACCCTCAGTTATAGTTGAAGAAGTGAGATCCAGAAAAACAAACAACAGTCTCTAGAACAGAAACCTGAATTAGTTTGGGGACTGCACCCTAGCTACTGTAAGAAACCATTCCCAAAGTGGCTTAATAAACAGAGACAGATTTCTTGTGTTAAATGATAGATGACAGATAGGTAGACAGATAGAATTAACTAGGTCATAACTAAGAGATTTCAGTAATAAACAGTAAGCAACATCTTAACAAGGGTTGTGATAGTGTGGTAGGCTTATGGATTTTATTTTCTTAAATCTATTTTTGTCCATATTTATAATAGAGTTTCCTTATTTTTATAATGATTACAATAATTTTCTAATTGTTAAAAATGCATTTTTTGCCACTTTCTGAACTTGGGAGGATAGACTGAGTCCTTGTGCTTATGTGGCATTATCTCCTTTACCACGCTTGTAAGTATTCCATAGGAACGGGAGTGGGCTCATGAAACATTTGTTGACCTGCTGAGTAGTTTATAGTTATGTATAAACTGAGACATTTTTTAAAATGATGTAAATTTAGAAGAAAAAAAATCCTGGCTAAGGAACAAAGAAGTTATGGAAATGTGAGGTTGAGAGATTAATTGAAGGAGAAAAAAGCAATGCAGTTTAGTCTGCCCTATATTGGATGTTCATTACATCAACTAATGGATAATATATGCTTATGAAAAGGCATTGTCGAAACAGTACATGAGTCTATTGATTTTGCCATCATGAGTACATTATACTCTTACCTTTGTGAGATTAAAATGAATAGAAGGAGTAACAAGATTCTCCATAAATTAAAATCATTCATTTTCATTTTGAGAAAGAGAAGCATGTCATATTTCAGCATTGTAATTGAGATCTGGCAATGATAACTTTACAAGATAATAGTAAATAAATACAATAATAGCAATGGTAGCTTCAAGGTAAAATGTTAAAGGAAAGACAGTTTGCAAATGATGTTAATATTTTTAATTATCATAGATACAGTAATAGGTAGAATGGACAATTGCTATATGATATAAATGGTATTTTTATTCAAAAAATATTTATTACATACTTAACAAAAACAAAGGTTTAAGGAAAAAAAGAATTTTTTTGTATATAGATCCTGCTTTAAAAAAAGGAAATTTTCTAATTATAGAAGTAATACACATGCAATAATCAATCTAATAATGACAATAACAACTCCAACATTTGTTGAGCACTTACAATGTGCCTAGCACTGTGCTAATTGTTTTTACCAGCATTAAATCATTAATTCCCACAACAATCCTGTAAGTATGCCATATTTCCATTCCCATTTTATAGATGATCAAATGGAGGCTCAGAGTATTTAGCATTGTCAGAGAATAAGAAGTTCTACATAAATAAATACCCAGATAAATAAAGAGAAATTCATAGTCCCTACATTTGTGTTAATTTGGATGAACTTGGACTAAAGCATGTAGCACACGTTCCACTAAAAAATAATTCAATAAATCGTTCCTTGATTGCTTAGATTACTCACAGTGAACTTCACATGTTTCATTTTGTTCTCATTTAGCTACAGCTCCTATTCTGAGTGGTGTCAGACTGAAAGGACCCAAAATAATTGGAATTATGTATAAAATAAGAGAAAATGACCTCTCAATGAAGTGCAGATGATGTGCTCTAAACAAAATAATACACTTTTGAAATAGATTGTATGTATTTTTGGTAGCTCTCGAGCTTTTAGCTTTTTAGGTATTTGCTTGTATTTTGGTCTCTTTTTGTTGTAAGCTATGATTTAAACAGGTTGTGGCATATCTGAAATACTATTGCTTAAGTTACAAGAATAAAATATCAGTATTACTTTACTTTCTATAATTCCTTTTATGATCACTCAACCCTTAGCAATTATTTAATTTGGAAGCATCAGTATGGTTTAGAAAGCCTTCAGTTTCAGCATCCATGACAAAATGTACTTCTGTACATACGTGATGTTATCAGAGTTGTTGAAGTTGTGTAAATTCTCCTTTCCCCGAATACCGTACATCTCTGGGCAGAGTAAGAATGGTAATATGAGGGACTAGAATGAGAGCTCTCTCCCAAAGGCATGTCTAGTAAATGACAGGCTCAGAGCTAGGGTGAGGGGGGCTGGCCTGCCTCATAAAGGCGGCACCTGTGCAGAGCTACCATTAGCCTTCAAGAATCCATTTTTCTTACACCTGCCCAAGAGTAAAGACTGAGTGGACAAAAACTCCAAAGACTCTTGGAATATAGAAATGGATGCTCTGTCTATTGTGTTTTTTTTTTTTTCATGCTGATAACAGTGCTCAGGGATTCTATGTAAACTGGTAAATGGGTAAACTGGACACTCCTAGTATAGAAATATCAGTAAATAAGTTCTAAACAAATAAACCAGTAAAGAGGTTAACTGTGATAAGTTGATGGTACAAATGTCCTGCTTTTTTGGAAGTATAATTTGGGAGTCATTGACATTGCTGTTCTCTTTACCTGGTATCAAAAATAATAAAAGCATAATATGCTAATTAGGCTGGACATCCTTCCGGATGGAGCCTGGGCTCCAAGGGAAGCCCAGGTCTTGGGTCCTCAGAGAGAAGCCCAGGTCCCGGGTGCCAGGGGAAATCTGGTGTCAGCAGCTGGGGGAAGGAAGGCCCACACTTGCACAATTTCATGCACTGGACCTCTAGTTTATAATAATAGGCCAAACACCTACCCTGTGCCTTGCCATGTTATGGCTCAGCACTCATTCCATTTGTACCTTAATTCATACCTCTTATTATTGCCTCTGCTGAGATCTTGGCCATTTGGAATCTTCTTGTCATCCTTCAAGTGACAGTTCAAATGTTTTTAATCTTGGACCCCTCTTCATGCTCAAGGAAGAGGTAAGTGTTTCCTTCATTAACAAGCTCAGGGCTTTGGACTAGCTCTGCCAGGGTGTTGATCTTGTTGTTTTGTTTGCCTACATGATCATCCTCATTGTGCGCTTTAAAATATATATAATTGATTTTTTACAGAGAGGAAGGGAGAGGGATAGAGAGTCAGAAACATTGATGAGAGAGAAACATCGATCGGCTGCCTCCTGCACACCTCCTACTGGGGATGTGCCCGAAACCAAGGTACATGCCCTTGACCAGAATCGAACCTGAGACCTTTCAGTCCTCAGGCTGATTATCCACTGAGCAAAACTGGTTAGGGCCCATTGTGTGCTTCTTGAAAGAGGCACAATGTATTATCCCAGTTTATGTTCCTGGAGTCTAACATAATATCTGCAGCAATACAGGTACTCACATGATATGGTTTAAATTTAATTACACCCCTCTCAGAATAGATTATTCAAATTTACTTACATTCTAAAATGTAGGATAGACTGCTTTACTAAGAAGTCCACAATTTTTCAGAGTGGCAGAATGTGAATCAGGTAATAGATCAGGATAGGTGTTCCATACTGATGGCCACTCGTTTCTTCTTCAACATGTGACTTCCAGGTTACTCTGCACGTAGTCATCTCAGCCAAGAACAGGGAGTAAAGAGGGACTATACCTTGGCTTTACAGTTTCTGGCCTAAAGTGTACCACATCACGTTTGCTCAGTCCCATAAATCAGGACATTATTCTCTGTCCATACCTAAGAGCAAGGAGGTTAGGCCATGGGTTCTATTTGCATGCTCAGGAAGAATGGAGAGCATGAATTTTGGTGGATGGCTAGCACTCTCTGCTACACAGCCCTTCTACCAGACTGCCAATTTTTCCTTTTGAAAGTATGGCCATTTTCCTCATCATTGGGCTTTAATCCATCACAGTCATCTTTGACTTCTTACTCTTCTTTCTCACCCCTCCCTTAGATGTATATCCTCGCACATAGAAAGTCTTCAGTCTTGATCTGTGAAGTCTCCTGGCCTTCTCCACTGCTTCCTTTTTAATTCAAGAGAACATAAAGTCTCAGAGTTAATCATCCTATCTAATAAAAGAGTAATATGCAAATTATCCATACCTCTGCTATACCCACAAATCACACCAACCAGCCAGTCAAGAGTGAGTATGCAAATTAACCCAACCAAGATGTCTGTGGCCACCGAGAGAGCAGGAGGCTTGGGTTTCCCCGGCAATGGAGGAAGCCAAGCTTTCTGCCTGCCCTGGCTTGCCTTGGTCTCCACTCAAGGCTACAGAGTTTCAATTGTAGAAGATAAATTCCAACAAAAATGGCTGCAGCCATAGAGAGAGCAGGAGGCTTGGCTCTGCTCAAGGCTACAAAGTTTCAATTATAGAAGATAAATAAATTCCAGATACTAGGGCCTCTGCTTGGGTTGCTAGGGGGCATGGTCAGCCTGCAAACCACCACAGGCCCCTTGCCCAGGCCACCCTACACCCCAAGGGAACCCCTACTCTGATCAGGGACACCCTTCAGAGCAAACCAGCTGACCCCCACCTGTGCAGCAGGCCTCTATCCTATCTAATCCTATCTAATAAAAGAATATGCAAATTGACCATCACTCTAACACACAAGATGGCTGCTCCCATGTGGTCAAAGATGACTGCCCCATTTGGACACAAGATGGCCACCACAAGATGGTCAATAGGGGAGGGCAGTTGGGAAGGACCAGATCTGTAAGGGAGGGCAGTGTGGGCGATCAGGCCAACAGGGGCAGTTGAGAGAGATCAGGTCTGCAAGGAGGGCAGTAGGGCCAATCAAGCCTGCAAGGAGGGGCAGTTAGGGGTGACCAGGCCTGCAGGGGAGCAGTTAGGCATCAAACAGGGGAGTGGTTAGGGGGTGATAAGGCTGGCAGGCAGAAGCAGTTAGGGGAAATCAGGAAGACAGGCAGGAGAGCAGTTGGGAGCCAGCAATCCTGGATTGTGAGAGGAAGTCTGACCGTCCGTTTAGGCCCAATCCTGGTAGAATTGGGTCTAAACAGGCTGTCGGATATCCTTCAAGGGGTCACAGATTTGAGAGGGTACAGGCTGCGCTGATGGACACATCCCTCCCAACCCCACCCCCATGCACAAATTTCGTGCACTGGGCCTCTGGTTAATAAATTATAAAGCTAAGGGAATGAGACAGATGGAAAGCAGTAGCAACTATTACTAAAGAAAGCATAAATTTTGACTCTAAAAATAAATATACCCATGGAAATATGCCAAAGCCAAATATGCATATCTTTGATGGCTTCTTTTTTTGTTTTAAGACTCCAAAAGTAACAATAAAGAGAGAGAAGGGAAAATTGGTAGAAATAAATGAAGCCATCTAGATGAGAAAAGCAAAAAGTATTTTGAGCTCACTCTAGCAAAGGGGTCAGCATGCTACCTACATTTTGGCAGAGACTCAAAGGCATGCAGAGTTGTGGGAGAGCTTCATAGTACAACAAAGGAAGGATTCTGGTACACCTGCCCTGCTTGAAGGCTGTTGGTATGGAGAAGCTGTCAGTGAGCTAAACAGAAGTGGTGCAGTCAGGGATTGGTAGGAGGGTGTATTGGGCTTTCTCTGGTTGGTCCTAAATTGGAAGCAGGGACAGAATTTAGAGAGGCTGTCAGTTATTAATCAAGTCCTGGCCATTTGGGGCTGGTTATTACCGAAGTTATTGTTTAGCTTCCTGGATTGTTGCTAGTGATAGCAATCTGACTTACAGTCACTGGCATCCTGGGTTGTTTATTGTAGCTATGAGGTTGGTTTCCAGGACAGGTTGCTGCAGATTGTGTGTCAAAAGTTTTATTTTTATGTATGTCATCTGGGCATTGTCCATTTGTATATTCTGTCTCTGAAGACAGAAAAGTGAACTAAGAATTAGCTGTTTCGTAAGCATGGTGGTGGCAAAAACTGGGGTGGAGAGTTGGTTACAGCGGTGTTTAGGTGGAGCTAGACCCTAGGAGAAACAACTGCTGGCAGAGCAGGGAATAAGAAATGATGTCATTCTCCATGAGAGAATGGGGAAGTGGCAAAGGCCTCTTCATGCAAGGAGAGTCAAGTACTACCATTCTTAGAGCAAGGATACAGTTAAAAGCTTTTAATCTGAAAAAAAGAAAAAGTTAGAGGAAGTTAGGAACCCAAGGATAACAAGCAATTAGGTTGAAAATAAACTTTAGGAAGGTGTGAGTAGTGCCTTAAAGATGCTGCCAGGGAAAGCCACTGTGGAATGGGATGGCTCATTAAGAAGAGCGGTGACAAAGGAGAAGACATTCAGCAGAACTGAGGAGGCCCTCGATTTGCCACAGAGCATATGACAATCTAACTTTTAGATCGAAGCCTGCTTCCTAGAATTGCAGATTTGTAACATCTTTGACAGGGTCTTAGCACTTCAGACCAGATTTCTGCTAATTGTCCATCTGCCAGGCTAGGCTATGCCCCCAGGATCTCTCACTGAATCTGTCTTCGGCATCTGCATAAGCTGGTGTCAAACTGCCACTCCCTGGTTTCTGGCTCTACTATCCCAAAGATGCTAAATCAAGTGAACCCAAGGAGGGCTGTGTTTTACTGAAACATTCTCATTCCCTTTGAATTGGCTGCAGATAACACCTCTGTGCTCAGCTGCCATTATGGTAAATAACTAATCACTCCGTTCTATCCTTTAAGGAAGAATTCTAAGAATTCTGTTTTAGAGTAAATTTTAATTATCTGTAGAATGATTTACTTTTCTCTACTAATGAGTCATTTCTGGATATAACAAAATTATTAGGCATAAACTCCTGATAAATAATACCACTGCCCAGGCTTGCCCAGTTTACTGAATTTTAACAACAAAAAATGCCTACAATGCCCCCAGCTTGTCTCTAAGGGATGTGACATAAAATCACATTCAATGGGAGAAGGCATTACAATATCTGGTAGCCTAATTTTCCCATCAAGTGTAATAGGAACAAAATAGAAGGAAGGTAGTACAATATCTGAAAAAGGGTGTGTGTGTGTGTGTGTGTGTGTGTGTGTGTGTGTCTGTGTATGTGTATGTGTATGAGAGAGTTGTCATACCTTCACTGACTAATTATGCCTTTGTCAGTACATTTCTCACCATTCTAGAGGCCAAAAGCCCAAAACCACGGTTTGGTGGTCAGCAGGGTTGGTTGCTTCTGAGGCTTCTCCCTGGCTTGCCGGTGGCTGCCTTCTCACTGTGTATGTATGTGATCTTCCCTCTGTGTGTTTCCTCTCTTTTAGGGACACTAGTCATATGAGATTGGGGCCCACTCTAAAGACCTCATTTTAACTTAATCGCTTCTTGAATGACCCTAGCTTCATATATAGTCACATTCTGAGATATCAAGAGATAGGGTTTTAACATATGAATTGTGCTCTACTAGAAAGTCCAAAATCACATCATGAACCCCTAATTATTGAATCACACCTCACACAGCACTTAAAACGCCAGTATTTTTTGGTTTTCATATTGAATTAAACAGAAGCTTCATTTCTTGGAATACACCAGTTTGGTGATGAAGAGTGGAAAGCCAAAGGTGCTTTTACCTGGAGAAATCAAGTTTCTCAGTAATATATTTTACTTTCTCCAAAACAATAGATTTGAGGCAAAATTATGTCCATGGTCTGACAAATGCATAAGAAGGTTGCTTGTCTTTTGAATTTTCTTTACTCAAAGGGTCATCACATAGATAGCAAATGTAACAATAGAGATGCTCAGTACCTTTTTTCATATAGAAATCAATAATCACTCCTAGCCTTCCACCTCTTGGCAGAAGACAGCTTGAACACTAGGAAACCATACTGCAGCTCTCACATTAATTTGTAGACAGTGATGCAAAGATAAAACCTTAAGTATTTTCTATCCATTACTTAGAACCCTACAATTTCCTAGAGTTCTAATGTAAAATAGTCAATCATTTTTCTTAACAATCTTCTAAATAAGTGATTACAGATAAATTTGATTTATACTACTTAAGTAAATATTGGACACATTAATTGTTGATTTTGAAATGTCAAGACAGAAACAAATCATTAACTGTCATTCTATTTTGCAATAATTCTTAATAGGGCAACTTTATTTATTTTGCAAATTCCAGAGATAAATCAACATCCAGTATCTGAACTGAAAAGGGAAAGAATGAGATAAATACAGTCAGACAATAGAAAAATAAATTATATTTTAGGCAAAGCCAAGTAAATACAGTATTAGCATGGAACATTGTTGTTGTTTTTTTGTAACTATTTATGGAGGATTTAAACTGAAAGGACTAGACTTTATCGGCTGCCTCTGTGTATAGCTGAGGCTGACTGCATTTGGAGAAGCCAGATATAAGCCAAGTTGGATTATTAAGCAATGCTTGATCGAATGACTGCCTCCCAGGATTTATTTGCAGATCCTGCCCTTGAGCACAGTATTCAGCTTCCATGGAGGTCAGTATGAACTATGGCCATATGATCCTCCAAACAATTACTGTTCAATTATGTGCATCTCTCAGATACCATCATTTGTTTACTATACATCCTATCTAATAAAAGAGTAAATATGCAAATTATCCATCACTTCATTATACTCACAAAGCCATACCCAGCAGCCAATCAGGAGTGAGTATGCAAATTATTTCAACTAAGATGGCTGCAGCCAGAGAGAGAGCAGGAGGGTGGCTTGAGTTTTCCTGGATATGGAGGAAGTCAAGCTTTCTGCACACCCTGCCCTGCCCAGGCCTCCACTCCAGGCTACAAAGTTTCAATTATAGAAAAGAAATAAATCCCAACAAAAATGGTGGTGGCCATGGAGCTAGAGAGAGCAGGAGGTTAGGGTTACCATCAGCAATGGAGGAAACCAAACTTTCCACATACCCTGACTGGCACAGGCCTCCACTCTAGTCTATGAAGTTTCAATTATAGAAGATAAATAAATCCCAGATACCAGGGCCTCTACTTGGGTCACTGTGGGGCATGGTCAGCCTACAAACCATCACAGGCCCCTCGCCCAGGCCTCCAACACCCCAAGGGAACCCCCACCCTGATCTGGGACACCCTTCAGGGTAAACCAGCCAGCCCCCACCTGTGCACCAGGTCTCTATCCTATCTAATCCTATCTAATAAAAGAATAATGTGCAAATTGACCATCATTCCAACACAGAAGATGGCTGCCCCCATGTGGACACAAGATGGCCAGCAGGGGAGGGCAATTGGGAGGAACCAGGTCTGCAGGGGAGGGCAGTTAGGAGTGACCAGGCTGGCAGAGGAGGGAAGTTGGGGGTTACTGAGCCTGCAGGAAGGGCAGTTGCAGGGGTGGGGGGTGAGACCAGGCCTTCAGGGAAGGGCAGTTAGGGGTGACCATGCCTACAGGGGAGGGCAGTTAGGGGCAAATAGGAAGGCAGGCAGGTGAACAGTTGGGAGCCAGCAGTCCTGAATTGTGAGAGGGATCTCACATTGGAGAGGGTGCAGGCTGGGCTGAGGGACACAACCCCCCATGAATGAATTTCATGCACTGGGCCTCTAGTCATTTATAAATCAATGATGCTAAGGTGTTGCTAATGGAATAGAAAAGTATAAGCACTACTATGTTGTTTGAAAACTATTTTGTTAGTGTATATGGTACTTACATATCTCCTGAGACATGTTCAGGCTATACAGCAAGATGGAGGCCAACGTATCATGTCTAAATATTTAAAAGTTATAAACCAATCTTAACAACTATTGAATGAAATATGTTCTAGTGTGTTCCTCCTCTTACCTTAATAAATATGCCTTCAAAATGTCAAAATCAAAAAGCTGTAAATATTGTTTATGTGTGACATCAAAATAACAATGCTGATTAGGATAAATTATTATTAATGCATAAGTCTAAGTATTAGGCTATGGATCAGTAGTACTTGCTAAATAATAAAATACAACATGTATTATTTACAAATTATTATATATTTATTCACAGAATATTATTTTTTCTTAATGTTATATAAGCAATATCACTAAATTTGCAGCTATTATCATACATTATGAAGATATTATTATAACTTCATAAAATTTTATTGTAAAGATAATATTGTTAAAATAGCAATTTTTGTTTGGTTATTATTATGTTTTAAATTCTTTCATTAATTTCAATTTATAGAAAAGCTTTATCATATCAAGGAAGTACCAACTAAGATTGTCAGTGAAATTTATAAAGCATCACTTTAGAAAGATAATTTGGGATTTGGGGGAAAATATTTGGTTTAAGATATGAAAATAAATTATTCAAAGGCCATTTAATGATAGTATCAATGACTTTATTAATAAAAGTTTAGGAAAACAGAACTAAATAATGACTATTTCATACATTAAAATTTTATACTATATATAGACTTAAAGAAGAAAATTCATCCTCTTTCTGTTGAACATCAAAGCAAACTCTCCTAATTAATAGTTCTAGGTTAGTCTGAGAAGATATTATTCTGAATTTGAATTCGTAGTTTTATTACAATGAACTAGATGAAGAATTACATGTCTTATCATTTTCTGCTTTGTATCTGGGAAAAAAGAGGAGTGATTCATAACAGTTCAGGTTTCAGATGAGAACAGGAACCAATGGAAAAATAAAATCCTGGTTTGCCTCTGGGAAAATCACAGAATTTTATTTTTTTTGGGGGGGGGCTTTAGTTTTTTCTCTCTAGGAATTGGATAGTGATTTTCTTTTTAAAAAAATCATTGTTATTCTTAATTGTGGGACAAAATTACTAGGTTTATGTCCTAGCCCAGTGGTCAGCAAACTAAGGCTCGAAGTTTGCTGCTCTGTTGACTAATAAGATTGCCGACCACTGCGATAGGGACTTAATCACAAGGAACAACAACAGCCTGTAATTATTGGAATCAAGAGTCTAGGTCAGTGGTCGGCAAACTCATTAGTCAACAGAGCAGCAAAACGCAGCTTGCGAGCCGCATGTAGCTTGCAAGCGCAGTTTGCTGACCACTGTCGCAGCCTATCAGACCTCTCTTTCTTACATTATTCAAGACATTACCTCATTCAGGACACTGAGCAGCGAGCATGTATTTATTTTCTAATAGAAACAAGAGGAGGCTTGCAGGAAGTCTGCCGTCATGGATTCTTCACCCATTGCATGTATAAATCTCCTTTCTGAGGAGGCCACACTGGCCCTGCAGTACATGGCCTAAGAATAATAGTCACATTTTTGTTTCCCATAGGTAAAAAGGATTGTCATAGGTTTTGTCAAAGAACCCCAATGCTAAATAAAGAAGATTTTCCCCAGGGTCTCCTATTTCAAAACGACAATTATGAAATGAGTGGCTCTGGTTCTGAACATGAAATGACAGAGGAAGAACAAGGACTCACACCGCAATGAGGGGGAAATGGGAAGGCAGGGAGGCTGGGGTTGAGCTGTAAAGGAAAACAGAATTTATGGAAATGGGAAGAGAGAGAGGACAACCCAGAGAAAGGGTTCCATCTTCAGGGCTACTCTTGGACAGTGGGCTGCATTTATCCTCCCAGGCCCCTCTTGTGAGCGCTCAGAACAGACATCTTTCAAAGACACCTTGCCAAGTCACAGCCCTTTTGCTTTGGAAGCACTGGATGTGAAGCCATGGGTCCTGGCTTCATGAGGACAGGGAGTTGTGAGGATTGTGCTTTGGGTGGGAGCCCACAGGGAGGCAGGAGTGAGCATCCTTGGAGAGGGAGAGCCCTCTGGCAGCAGGACTGGCACCGGTTCCTGGGCATGAGGCCAGCAGCCCGTGTTGTCCAGGAAACAGATCTGCAAGGCTTTCTGGCAATGTGCCTTCAGCTGAAAGCCGATGACATGTGGGAGGTTGTGCCCTGTCCTCTTTTCCTGGGTCCACAGAGCCTATTCCTTCAGTGAACGTGTATGATAGGGAACCTCCTTTGATGTGATTAGTGTTAAACAGCAACAAAACTAATTTCCAGGCCTGAAAGTCTTTTTAAAAGAAAGGATTTGTTAGGCCATTGCTAAGAGGAGGAAGAGGAGGAAGAGGAGGAGGGAGAGGAGGAGGAGCGGGGGAAAGGGGGAGGAGGAAGAGGGGGAGGGGGAGGAGACAGCCTTGGGGCATGGAGTATAAACCACCAACCAGCCACATGTCCTTGGTAGGACTTGGTAGGAAAGGCATGTCCATTGTCTCAGAGTCTGCAAGTGTTTTTATACATCAAGTAGGAGGAAGGGGAAGAAAGCTGCAAGCTACCTGAAAGAATTCACAGTGGCTGTAGGCAAAGGGGTGGGGGAAGGTGAAGGGGCCAGCTCTGAGGTAAGCACAGCCTTCCAGTAAAGAGAAGTCTGCCCTGTGGATTGGCTGTGGGCAGCAGTCTGGGAAGCCCACCGGTCAACAGAGGCAGAGGCCCCTGCAATGGCGGGTGCCCACGAAAAATAACCTGCGAAAATGGGCATGTGGAAAAGAATCGGAAGCTCCAACGGACAGGGGAGGACTATGAACAGGCTTTTGTTATCTGGCTCACAGCCACTACGTAGAACAGTTGGGTCTCTTCCCCTCGCTCTCCATCCACAGTCATTTAATTCAGAACATCTGAGGATTTTGTCCTTGTCAGGACCCACCTCCCATCAGATAGGACAGCCTTTCTTCAAAACATCAGAGTTCTCAAATATTTACCGTCCAATGTTACAGGTCTGGATCCCAAGGAAAGACACGTGAAGTGACCTGCTTAGGACCAAATGAATACCCTCCAACAAAATGTGTCTGTAAACTGTTTTAGTCAGCATAGCTATTTAATCCAGGGGGCTATTTATTTCAAAATATACAGCCTAGTTTTGTGATATTTTTTTTATTTACATTGTTTTTCATTTTCAGTGTCTCTGTTTTTCTCCCCAGGCTTTACAAATTCTTTTTATGGCAAAATTAGTTCTACTTCTTCCCGTATCTCTAACACATAAAATCTAACAAAATCTAGTTGGTTAGAGGCTCTCTGTTTTTGAATTTTTGTAGACCATCAAATTGCAGGAAAGAAAGTTATTATTTGAGGTTGGACATCCAAGTGTCCAGTCGAGGTATTTCAAATATTTCTTGAGGGGAAAACCCTCCAATCGCCCAGGAAGCATTAATTTTTTAAAAAAAATACAAAAGCATATCACCAAATATTTTCAACCAATTTATATTTTTGAAAAATAGTCAGCAGTGCTAAAAGTTGGAATGCAATCTACATACTGAGTGATCAGACTCTGGTCACTGGAGATTTCAAAAGGGCAACCTTGCAGTTGGGCTGTTGAGTTTCCAGGCCATATTTAGAAAACCAATTTAGATGTAAGTATATTTGCATACTAGAGTCCTCAGGTGCATCTCCTCAGCCTGAAGTGCTGGTGAGAAGAGGCCTTCGCAATATCCAAAAGCCAGTTCTCAATATCCAAGATGCTTCAGCTTCTCCTAAGAGACCTTCAGGATTCCTGTCAGGGAACCCAGAGCAAAAGAAAATCTTTTACCTAATGAGAGAGGGGATGTCGTAGAAATGGATGCAGAAAAGTGCTGTGTGCTCACCAGATACAGCTGTACTAACAAAGCCCGTCACAGCTGGCTCCCAGAAGGCCTTCTCTGCAGACTAACAGATTGCTCACCATGTGTGGGAGGAGCACAGCCAAGCCACCCTCCTTCCCATCCCTGCCTTCCCAAGGGCCTTGCACAGAGTGCTGTTCCCGAGGGGCTTTGCCAATGGGAATTAGAAACCCTGTTGGGCCGAAACCGGTTTGGCTCTGTGCATAGAGCTTCAGCCTGAGGACTGAAAGATCCCAGGTTCGATTCCTGTTGCGGGCACATCCCCAGTAGGGGGCGTGCAGTAGGCGGCTGATCTATGTCTCTCATCGATGTTTCTAACTCTATATTTCTCTCCCTTCCTCTCTGTAAAAAATCAATAAAATATATTTTTTAAAAAAGAAAGAAAAAAGAAACCCTTTTGGAGAGAACTGCATTGTTGCTAAAAACCTGCCAACTAAAATGTAAATAGAGGCTTCCTCTGAGCCTGCTCATCAGAAATCCTGGGACAAAAAGAAGCTCTGACTTGCTGCTAGGACCTGGCTGAATTTCCTCTCCACCGGATGTCCTTTCCAACTTTCATCTCAGAAGATTAGGGGAGATTAGAAGATTGTATCAGGGGTGGGGCAGTGTGTCCCCACCGGGGGAACATTCTCTACTCCGCCTCACCCCAAGACTGCAGCTCAGCTGTCAGGAACCCGGGAAAGAGCCTGTTGTTGGTGAGGACAACTATGCCTGGTGACTTCTTTTCAGGTTTCGCTGCTCTGCCTTAATTAAAAAATAATGGCTAAAGGGGGTGCCAAGAAAATGAAGGGATGTAAAATTTAATACACTTAAGAATTTTATGCTTCAAAACTTCAAAATAGAAGCTTCTCCAGTGCATCCCGAGGTGATTTCTGGAATGAAACGAGATATTATAATTCACACACAAGAGTCATTTTCGTTTCATCTTCCTAGTGCACCAAATAATTAATTTCCTGCTGCTGTGTGTGCTTTCTTCCCTTCGTTTCCCCCAGTGGTACATCTGGCAAAAACTTGAATACAGTATCACAACCAGGATATTAACACTGACATAGGAACTTATAGCCAAGCTGAACTTCTTTCTATCCCTGGTTTAAACCTTAGCAACCACTAATCTGTTCTCTTTTCAAGAATGCTAGATAAATGGAATCATATGTAACATTTTAGCATTGTGTGTAACCTTTTAGCATTGGCTTTTTGTGCGGTTATGTTCATCCAAGTTGCTCCAAGGAGTAACAGTTTGCACTTTTTTAATGGCTGAGTAGTATTCCGAGTCATGGATGTACCCAACAGTTTGCATATCATTCCCCTGTTGAAAGACAACCTGGGTGGTTTTCAGTTTTTTGCTGTCATGAGTAAAGATGCTAGAAACATTTATACACATTTGTATGCGCATAATATTTCATTTTCCTGGACTAAATGCAATTTCTGGGTCATATGGAAGTTGTATGTTAAATTTCATAGGAAACTGTCAAATTATTTTCCAGAGTGGCCATGGCACTTTACATTCCCACCTGTAACGTATGACGAATGCGGTTTCTTTGCACCCTCACTAGCATCAGTGTTGCTGCTGTTTTTCACTTTAGCTATTCAGATCGGTGTTTAGTGATATTTCATAGTGGTTTTAATTTGCATTTCCCTAATGGCCAAGGATGTTGAAAATCTTTTATATGCTTACTTGTCACTGGTACTTTCTCATTGGTAAAATGTCTCCTTATATTTTTTTTGCCCAACTTCCAATTAGATTGTTTTCTTTTAATATTGCTAAGTTTAGCCAAAACCGGTTTGGCTCAGTGAATAGAGCGTCGGCCTGCGGACTGGAAGGTCCCGGGTTCGATTCTGGTCAAGGGCATGTATCCTAGTTGCAGGCACGTCCCCAGTAGGGGGTGTGCAGGAGGCGGCTGATTAATGTCTCTCTCTCATTGATGTTTCCAACTCTCTATCCCTCTCTTCCTCTCTGTAAGAAATCAATAAAATATATTTTTTAAAAAAATATTGCTAAGTTTAGAGAGTTTGTTATGTACTAGTCCTTTGTTGGATATGTGATTTGTAAATGTTTTCTTTCAAACCATAGCTCGTTTTTTTTCATCCTCTTAACAAGGTATTTTTCAGAATAAAAGTTTTTAATTTTCACATAATCTATTGATCTTCTTTTAAAGATCATGTTTTTGGTATAAAGTATATGAATATTTTGTCTGGCCCTAGACCCTGAAGATTTTCTGTGTTTTCCTAAATAGTTCCTATGTTTATTTTAAAAGATTTATCATTTTAAAATCTGAGAGTTTGCATGTTATTAAAACAAACACTTCATATGTTTTGTTTATTAAAAATTATAGTATTCTAGTAAAGCCACAGATTTTTATTTATTAGGAAGAAGATGGAAAGATGATCCTTTTTGTAAGAAAATATACTATTTTAGACTATTTTTCTAAAACCTTTCATATACTAAATGTTAACTATTTTTGTTTCTTTGTATAGATGAGCATTTATAAGGTTGAATGAGAAGTCTGAGCTTATATTAATTTGACTCATTCTTTCATAATCAAAATGATATGACAAACCTAGACCAATAGTTGGGGAATAAAATACTCAGAAAAAAATCATTTCATGTTTTGTTTTTTAATATCTGATTTTAAGCTCTCCATTTCAGCTATCATCAAATTAACTACTTGAATGTCCCATCAACATCTAAATTTGATTTTTTAAAACATTAAGTCATTAACATTTTCCATACCTAGGACACTGGGAAATACTAATATGAGCATTGAGATCCATATGGAATCTTCAAAGCCTTATATCAACTTACCTTTTATAGCTTCAATTTTATTTATTACCCACTATCACTATTTTTATTTATTTATTTATTTATTTATTTTTAAAATATATTTTTTATTGATTTCAGAGAGGAAGGTAGAAGGAGAAAGAGATAGAAACATCCATGATGAGAGAGAATCATTGATCAGCTGCCTCCTGCACGTCTCGCACTGTGATTGAGCCTGCAACCCAGTCATGTGCCCTGACTCAAAATTGAACCGTCACCTCCTACTTGATAAGTTGAAGGTCAACCACTGAACCAGGTAGGCAGGACACTATTTTACTTATCAATCAATAGTCCCCATTACTCATGAATTGCTTATTTCTGCTAGTTTGCTTCCCAGTCTAGGATTCTCCACTATCTTCATAGACTTAATTCAAAACTTATCTTCCCTTAGAACCTCTTGAGCAGGGAAAAGCTTTCTCTGCAGTCCTGCCTTAATGATAAATTTCAAACTAGCTACTCCTGTGTAAGTGCATGTTTTTCCTTCATGTTATTGTCAATCCAATATATCCATGTCCCCTCCACTTCCCTAACATGCACTAATCTCTCCATCTTGGTTTGGAGCAGTGATTTTACCTGGACTAATTAGATGTGTGAGAGTGTCGGGCTCTGGGAAGAGCCTTGGGCATAAATGAACATATCTCCAACTAAAAAATTGATGGACAACATCTGATGATTGGTAATTCTTTTTTTTTAATTAAATCTTTATTATTCAGATTGTTACATTTGTTTCTCTTTTTCCCCTCCATAGCACCCCTCCACCCAGCTCCCACCCTTCCCTCCCTCCGATTGATCTCATCCATAGGTGTATGATTTTTGTCCAGTCTCTCTCTGTACACCCTCACCCCTTTCCCCCTGAGAATTATCAGTCCACTCCCTTTCTGTGCTCCTGATTCTATTATATTCACCAGTTTATTCTGTTGATCAAATTTTTAATTCACTTAATTTTTAGATTCACTTGTTGATAGATATGTATTTGTTGTTCATAATTTTTTTGCTTTTACCTTTTTCTTCTTCCTCTTCTAAAAGAGTACCTTTCAGCATTTCATATAATACTGGTTTGGAGTTGATGAACTCCTTTAGCTTTTTCTTATCTGTGAAGCTCTTTATCTGACCTTCAATTCTGAATGATAGCTTTGCTGGATAAATTATTCTTGGTTGTAGGTTCTTGCTATTCATCACATTGAATATTTCTTGCCACTCCCTTGTGGCCTGCATAGTTTCTGTTGAGAAATCAGCTGACAGTCGTATGGGTGCTCCCTTGTAGGTAATGAACTGTTTTTCTCTTGCTGCTTTTAATATTCTCTCTTTGTCTTTTGCTCTTGGTATTTTAATTATGATGTGTCTTGGTGTGGTCCTCTTTGGATTCCTTTTATATGGGGTTCTGTGTGCTTCCTGGACTTGTAAGTCTATTTCTTTTACCAGATGTGGGAAGTTTTCAGTAATTATTTCTTTAAGTAGGTTTTCAGTATCTTGCTCTCTCTCTTTTGGCACTCCCACAATTCTGATCTTGGTACGCTTGAAGCTGTCCCAGAGGCTCCTTACATTATCTTCACATTTTTGGATTCTTTTCTCTTCTTGCTTTTCCAGTTGAGTGTTTTTTGCTTCTTTGTATTTCAAATTTTTGACTTGATTTTTGCCTTCCTCTGGTCTGCTGTTAGGACTCTCGGTAATATTTTTTATTTCAGTCAGTGTATGTTTAATTTCTAGTTGGTCCTTTTTCATCTCTAGTTGGACCTTTTTCATCTCTAGTTGGATCTTTTGCATCTCTAGTTGGTCCTTTTACATCTCCTCTTGGCTCTCGCTAACTTTATCCAACTTCTCTAGCATATTCTTGAAAAACCTTATAAGTGTGGTTTTGAACTCTATATCCAGTCGTTTTTTTTCCCTCCATTTCTTTTGTTTGTGATCCCTTCCATTGTCTCCGCATTTTCACTATGCCGGGGAAACTTCTGACTTGCAAAACCAAAGAAGCCTCTGTTGAGCTTGGGATGGGTGGAGTCTTAGGGCTTAAGGGACTGCCCTGCCTTCCAGTTGGCTCCGCCCTCCATGGCCCCTGAGTCTCACGTGACTGGGTAATCGCTGGAGCGGTCCTTGTGTGTGTGGGCGCCCGCAGTGCCTCTAGACAGCTGCCTTTCCAGCTCCCCTTTGCACCAGAACCACACGAATCTAGGTCTCCAGGGTTTCGCCCGAAACAGGGGCTTAGTGGAGTCGGAAGTGGCACAGTTGGGAGGGTCTGTCTCCCGCCCACTTGCGAAAGCCAGCGGCACAGTCAGCAATCTGTCCTCTGTGCAGTGCCGTGCCCACCACTAGACCTCTGATCTTTTGCGACTCCCCTAAATTTCCGTGCACCTCTCCCTTTTCACAGTCCAAACTCACCCCGTATGAGTTTCAGCTGGATCTGGGGTTTAATATCGTAGGATAAGGGGTTCAATGCCGTTGGGAGTCTCCGTTTCCCTCCCGCCAGAGAAAGCCAGCCAGGTACTCCGACACCCGCTCTCTCAGCGTGAGCGCCTCTGTACCTCAGCTTTTTGCAGCTCCTCTGGGTCTCCGTGCGCCCCTCTCCTTCCCTAGCTGTAGAACTTCCACTCAGCCAGCTTTCTTGGGGTTCTGGATGATGTCCGTTCTGTCTTTTAGTTGTAGTTTTGAAATTGTTGTGCAAGGAAGCAGTGTAGGTGTTTACCTATGCCGCCATCTTGGATTCTTCCTGGTTAATTCTTAATAGACAACATGAAGAGCAGCAATTCATTGCTGACTATTCACCCCCATAACTTTGAAATGGTTCATTTTTGATCCCCGTTCCTCCTTATCTCTAAGCCTATTCAATCTGTTTACCTAGTGTCTAAGGATTTGGAAATTTTATTGTTCTGATATTCCTTTGCATTCCTAAGGAATACCTACTTTAGTTGCTTAATAGGTGACTCTTTTAGCCTTTGTTTCTGATTTTATCTTAATGCTATAGGGCTAAAATGAAGCCCTCCAGATACTAGTGAGGAGATTTTTACAAAACCAGTTGAATATGTAACCCAACCACATTTCTATAATACACCTCATTTACTTTAATATCTGTTTGCTTCCTAAGAAGTCAATACAATAGTATTAAATTAATACATCTTTCATATTTTCTTTGTTTATTATTATCTCTCCATGCATTATCAATAAAACCACTTGGATAATTTATTATAAAATCATACCTAAAATATATCTATTTCATGCCATGTATTAATATACTAGTATGTATTAATACTACTAATGCTGGCCATGAAAAGAATGGACAGGTGATTCTAGCATGTGTTCCCTTTTTCCATTGCTTTCAAGCTCCATAAAGGAGGGAAATGGAGAACTAGATAGACTTTTGGATGGTGAAGAAAATGTTTAATGGCTCTGTTGACTAGTAAGTTTGCCGACCACTGGTAGTGTATCACTATTATTTTTTTCTTATGAAGATAACAAATACAGATACAGTACAAAAACTTATCATTGGAATTAAATTTCAGTGAAAATGTAGAGAGTTCATAAATAATAATGTCAGTTATGCATACATAAAGGTCATAGTGGAGCTCCTGTTGAATTTATTTGACAGAAGGTAGTAATAAATGACAAGATATAGACACAGAAAAGGTGTTATAAGAAGTTAGAAAAAGAGGTCTTTTCCAGCTATGGGCATCAAGTACTGTTCCTCAGAGGAAATTTAATTTGAGACTCATACTTTAGGTTTGATAAGATAGACCAGTGGTCAGCAAACTCATTAGTCAACAGAGCCAAATATTAACTGTACAATTTCTTTTGAGAGCCAAATTTTTTAAACTTAAACTTCTTCTAATGCCACTTCTTTAAAATAAACTCGCCCAGGCCATGGTATCTTGTGGAAGAGACACACTCAAAGGGCCAAAGAGCTGCATGTGGCTCGCGAGCCGCAGTTTGCCAACCACTGAGATAGACTTTTGGATGGTGAAGAAAATGTTTAAGCATTCTTTCCATGCATATTAATTGAGCATCTACTATGTGCTTACTAACATGGACAAAAACAACAACAACAAAATATTAAGTGATTCTTATGTCAGACTGAAGTTGTCAGACTGAAATTATTCAGTTTAGCTGGAGCAGTGGGCTGTGTGAAGTAGTGATGGAGGGGATAATAAGAGGTAGAAGGGTGTATGTAAAATAGTATCATGGAGATAAGAAGTTACTTAATGATTTACAGGATATGTTTGTTTGGTACTCGCTGGATTTAAAGCTTCTTCTTGGTTAGAATTTTGTTTTTGAAGATTATTGCCAAGCACTTAAGTAAAATGCCCACTAGAGTATAAATACTAATAACCTATCAATTCCTGATAGCTTATAAATGAGATACATTTATTGATCATATGCATTCACTTTATGTTCAAGTGGTTTTAGTTTATGATTATTCTATTTTTATTATTTCATACTCCACAAATCTATTAAGACTTTGATTTAATAGCATTAAATGAAGATCATATTTCAGAGGCTATCAGTTTGCCTGCTGTAACAGAGAAATTCAAAATAAATGTGACATAGATAAGATAGAATTTTATTTCTCTTTCATACAAAACAAAGATAAATGGCCCACGGCTGGTATGGGCCTGGACAACTGTCAGGGATCCAGGCTCCTTATATCTTGCTGCTCTGGCATCCTGTCACATATCATCCGTCCCATCTACCACCAACATACCAGCATTACAGTCAGCAGAAAGGAAAAGAGAGAACAGTGGGGTCATGTGCTTTCCCTTTAAGGGAATGAACCAGATATTGTACCTATCACTCCATTTTCATTCCACTGTTTAGAAGTTGGTACACAGCCACCCTCAGCTGCCGCTGGTAGGGAGTCTCTGTCTGAATGCCCATGGGATCAGCTTAAATGTGGCATCCTATTATTAAGAGAAAAGTGTGGCTTGGATATTGGGCAGTGACTAATGATTTCTGTCATAATCTATTACAATTTTAAACAAGTAATTTCATTGATGAAGGCCTCTTGCGCCTTTATCCATCTGCCTAGTGCCATGGTCGGCAAATTGCGGCTCGTGAGCCACATGCGGCTCTTTGGCCCCTTGAGTGTGGCTCTTCCACAAAGTACCACGGCCTGGGGCAAGTCTATTTTGAAGAAGTGGCGTTAGAGAAGTTTAAATTTAAAAAATTTGGCTCTCAAAAGAAATTTCAATCGTTGTACTGTTGATATTTGGCTCTGTTGACTAGTAAGTTTGCCGACCACTGGTAGTGTATCACTATTATTTTTTTCTTATGAAGATAACAAATGCAGATACAGTACAAAAACTTATCATTGGAATTAAATTTCAGTGAAAATGTAGAGAGTTCATAAATAATAATGTCAGTTATGCATACATAAAGGTCATAGTGGAGCTCCTGTTGAGAGCAGAAGATGGACATAACCATTTTAGATATAGAGGTTGGAGAAGACCTTAAGATTGGGGAAATCAAGCAGGACTGTGAGATAAAATGCAGCTTTCACACTCACTACTGCTTTTGTTTCAGATCAAAGAATTTATATGTTTCTGAGCATATGTAGGTGAAGAGAATTATATTTTAAAAAACCAGACTTAAAGAAAGACAGAATTATATTTAAAAAGAAGAGCAAACAGGTGGTAATGAGGAAGCCTGGGTTCTTATTACTGTACATAGATATTTAGTTGTGCAGTCCTGAACAAGATGTTTAACTGCCCAAAATCTCTATTTCTTCATCTTAAAATGAGAACGTCAAATTTGATTTGTCAACAATGGAAAATAGTCTGTGAAAACCTATTCTGTGCCACACAGCATTCTAGACATGAAAATAAGTGCTTCAAGGAGCTTATGTTCTTTTGGGTTGAGCCTAGGGCTTGCTGAATACTAGTAGACAGGCCATTGCAATACAGTCTCATAAATGCAGTTACCAAGAGAGATATTAGGTGCTTGGAAAACACTATTAGAAGGGGCTCCAAATTCAGACTGGAACTGTCAGACTTGATAAATGAGTAATATTGAACTAAAATTTTATTAATTAAAACCAACATCTAGTACTAAATTAA
Source organism: Lasiurus cinereus (assembly GCA_011751065.1). NCBI lineage: Eukaryota > Metazoa > Chordata > Mammalia > Chiroptera > Vespertilionidae > Lasiurus > Lasiurus cinereus. The sequence goes on from JAAGEH010000040.1 coordinate 1,667,381, forward strand.
AATTGACAATCAAATTAGAAGTGACAGAAAATGTGCAGTTAAGGCAAGATAAATTAGAATAGTGCAAAGGTTGAAATGGGCTGGGTCCCTGTTCTTAAAAAGCCTACAACATCACATTAGCGTATAGGATCCAAATTTTAGGAATATTTTTGAGATTTGGCATCAAGTGCCTGTTGTATAATCTGGTCATGACTATAGCAATACAAAAGTACATCCTACAGGGCCAAAGCCAGGGTGGCTTTATTGGGAAAGGATTGAAACTAAAGAAAAGAGGCTCAGAAAATTGTCATAATTTTAAACCTATACCACTTTTGTGTATACTTATTTCTCTAAGAAAAACATATACTCCTTAGATGTTAGATATCAAGTAACCTGAGATGCTCCTAAAGAAGGCTTTGTCTAAGACCTTATCATCCAAGGCTATGGAGGTGGAACTTATTTGCTTTCTTTTCCTTTTTCTCTTCATTGTTAAAGCAATTTTATTTTCAATTTTATTAACCACTATATAGATATTTGCTTTATTAAATTAGAAAACATAAACAATCCTATCTAATAAAGAGGGGATATGCTAATTGACCATCACTGCATCACAAAGATAGCTGCACCAACAGCTGAAGCCAAGTTCCCATAAGGAGCCTTAACAAGCAATCAGCAGGGAATTGAGGCTATGCCCGCCCCTGCCCCACTGTAGGGCTTGACAGGGGGCCTCAGGCCATGACTCCCCACCCCAGCGCCAGGCTGGGGGACCTCAGACTGCACCCTCTGCCCAGTGGGCTTGACGGGGTACCTCAGGCCACACTCCCCACCCAGTGGGGCTTGACAGAGGACCTCAAGGTGCACTCCCAGTTCTGGGCTGGGGGAACTCAGGCTGCACTCCCTACTCTAGCACCAGGCCAGGGGACCTCAGGCTGCACCCACCCCCCTCAGCAATGGGCCAGAGGATCTGAGGCTGCATCCCACTGCCTGGCTGGGTTTGACAGGGGACCTCAGACTGCACCCCCTACCTGGTGGTGGGGCTTGACAGGGACCTCAGGCCTCGCCCCCTGCCCCAGTGCCAGGCTGGGGGACCTCCAGTCATGATCCCCAACCCAGTGCCAGGCCAGGGAACCTGAGGCCACACCCCCTCACCTGCAGGCTTGAGGAGGGACCTCAAGGTGCACTTCCCATCCTGGTGCTGGAGTAGGGGACCTCAGGCTGCTCCCTCGCCCCAGCGCTAGGCCAGGAGACCTCAGGACATGCCTCCACCAGGTGGGGCTTGACAGGGGACTTCGGGCCATGCTCCCCACTCTGGCACCAGGCTGGGGAACCTCACACCACACCCCCTACCCCAGCACCAGGCCAGTGGACCTGAGGCTGTGACCCCTGCCTGGTGGAGCTTGACAGGAGTCATTTCAGGCAATGTTCCCCACCCATAGGGCTTGATGGGAGACCTCAAGGTGCACCCCCAATGCTGGGTCGGGGAACTCAGACCATGCCCCCTGCCCAGCAGGGCTTGATGTGGGATCTGAGGCTGCACTCCCCGGCCAGTGAGGCTTGAGGGGCGACCTGAAGCTGCACCCCCCTGCCTGGTGAGGCTTGATGGAGGACCTGGCGGGGTTTGACAGGGGCTCTCAGACCATGTCCCCCACCTGGCAGAGCTTGACGGGGGGCCTCAAGGCATGCCCCCTACCTTAGTCTGGGCTGAGGGACCTCAGGCCACACTCCCCATCCTGGCACAGGGCCAGAGGACCTGAGGCTACATCCCCTGCCTGGTGGGGCTTGACGAGGGTGGGACTGGTCTTGATCTAGCCCAATGGGGCGAGGGCTGGCCAGGTCTGTGTCTCACTCGATTTTGAGGTGCATGTGGGTGGGTGGGGACTTGACTCTGGGTCCCGTGGTGTACTCCAGACAGGAAGGAGGTTTTCATATACATTTTACTAATTTTCTTTCATCTCTGACACTTCTATTATAGAGAAAGGGCAAATAGCAATATTAAATTATTTCTCAAATTAATCCTCTTTTAATGTGTATGAATTTTGTGCACCTGGTCACTAGTAAAGAATATAAAATCATGTAAAATTTTGTCAACAATTTCATTATTCAATGATACTATTTTATATATACTCAAAATTCTAAATATTACATATGATTGATTATACTTATAATTTATTCTTCTGGTTTTTACCCAGCAATTTTTATAAACAAAACATTTTGTACTGTAAGAATTTCTATAACACCTTTTAATTTTAGCTCTAATATACCAAAAATAATGATGAGAACAGAATCTCTCACTTTTGCTTGACAACAGTTATAAAACTAAATATCAAAACTCAGAACTTCCTTTTAAACTTTTTTGGTAAATAATTTCAAACTTATAGAAAAGTTGCAATAATATACACACAGCTCCTATATTCTTTACCCTAAAATCACCAAATTTAATATATCAATATATTTTTTATTATTTCTCCTCACTCTCCATGTGTGTATATATACAGATAATATGTATGTATTATACATGTTAAGGTTAAAGCATGAGAGAAGCAAACAGACTAGAGAAATAATCCAGAGTCAAGTGCTGAGGGTTTTAGGATGTGAACTTGATTCTGAGGGTAATGGGGATCATTGGAGGACTTTAGTGCAGGACATATTTATTGTTTCTTAGAAGGGTAATGTCTTAAAGATAAGTTAGTGAATTGATCTTATTGAGAGTGCTGAAGAGGGGAAATTATTGTGATCTGGACTAAGCAAAATTGGGATGAAAAATGGAGCACATTGAAATAAATATGGTAGAATATCTAGAGATAGAATATGTAGAATGAAGTCTAGGGAAGTTCAATGTGACAATTAAAATTCTGTTATGTGCACTGAATGTCATGTGTTATAATCTACTAAGACTGGGAACATTGGAAGAAGCAGCTTTGTGGATGAAAGAAATGGTTGGGTACACTTTTAGACATGGTACATTTGAGATATCCATCAGACTTCCAGATGGAGCTGTCCTCCAGGACTCTAAGACAGACAAAGATTTAGGCATGTCACTCACAGACAGTCACTGAAACTATGGACTAGAACAGATTCCTTAGAGAGTAAGGTCTGTCTGAAAAATGGAATGGAGAGTGACTAGGGAGCACAGTAGGACTGTCATTGTATTAATGGTCCCACCGAGGTTGGAGAACCATGAATTCATAGACATCAACATGTTAATATAGTGACTTCCAGGAACATGTTATACTCAGATAAAAAGTGAAGCAAGCAGTTCAGTTGAACCAGTTGAGTGTATGTGTTATAAAGAGCAATAAAGGAAGGGAGTTAAAATTATTTGGCAAATAAACAATTAAAATGATAGATAACAGACTAAGCTGCATATTAAAGGAAGTAAACCTAGAGGGAGGCTGATAGATGAGTGTCAGGGCTAGAAGTTTCTGTAGGTTAAACAATAGATTCAGTAGCTGTATCTGAGTGAAAAGAAAGGAGTTATATATAGGAGGGGGAAATCAGAGGTTGGAGTGTTTATGTTTCTGAGTTTCTTGAGTGTACTTTTGAATAATGACCAGTTTGAGGACACTTGATTATCAATAGCTAAGGTGGAGTGACATCGGAAATTCTTGAGATTAAGGAGATTAAGTAGGTTAGGTAATCAAGTCTTAGCTATAATGTTTTCATGGATGATTAAAAAAAAACCACATTAAATGGTCATGGATTTTGGAATAAAAATAAGTCTATGGACAAAGTACCAAATACTTCAGTAAATTTTGAAAATGAGAGGAGATAGAATGGCATGACAGAAAGGATGAAGAGTAAGTATGTAGAATAGCCCTATAAAGAAAGGGGAGAGGATGTTTAAGAATGGTCTTACTAAATGTGGGGTAAAAGATGCCTCCACTTGAGGGGCTGCAAGACAGAGTTAGATTCAGTAAGGCAGGAGAATGATCTCAATAAAGAGGACAACATCATTGAAGAACTTCCTGGAGAAAAGGGTTTTCTGAGGCAAAAGTGTTGGTGCTAGAATGAGGGAACAAGAAAGGAAAGGTTGAGCATTATTACCCTAAGAGCAAAGGAAGATTATATTCTAATCTAATAATAGTGATGAGGTGAGGTTTATAGGGTGTTTATCAGTTTTCTCATCAGAGAGAAAAATTAATAATTTTCATAATGTCAGAAAGTATAGTTAATAAAATGAAATTTTTAAACAAATGAAATAATAAAAATTAAAACATGTATCTATGATTTTGCAATGCTAAGGAATAGGTCAAGATCAGAAATGGTGGAAAAGAAAGAGGCACCCAAATTATGCTCAGCCAGCAATGATGGAAAGAGAGAGGGTGTTTAGAACTTGCTGTCCTATACAGCAGCCACTAGCCTTATATAGCTATTCAGATTTAATCTAATTAGTTAACATTAAAATTCAATTCCTCCTAGTATTAACCACATCTCAAGTATGTGGCTAATGGTTGCCATATTAGAGCACTGATTTAAGACATTTCTGTCATTATAGAAAGTGCTTTTGAACAGTGTTATTCTAGAAGGAACACCCTGTGTTCCTTTTTTTTTATGGGAAGAAAAGCTGTGAGTTTCTCATCTCTTGGTTCCAAATTGCCTTTGTGCTTGTTAGAGTAAAATGAATACTGGTCTTGAAGTCAGAATACTTCAATTCAGTTTATATGTACAATGTCACTTATAGATGTTACATTTCTAAATTGGGAACAATAATACAATGGCCATGAGGATTAAATTTTAAATATTGAATAAGGTTGCTTAATAACAAACCTAACATTATTTAAACATTAGAAATAATACTGGTAATATCAGGAATATAAGCTTAATAGGATTCCAATAATCCTCCTTTTCAATCCACCTCTTTCAATTCCCTGAAGGAAAAAAAAAGTCTTGTTTATCTAATATAAAAGCCTAAGCAACTGTTAAGACTGAATGACTGGACAACCAGCTGGTAGCTATGACATGTACTAATCCAGACCTTGTTGCTGGAGCCCTGACAGTACCAAATCTGATTCACCCGAACCCTGGACTCAGACAGGAGGGAGAAGGGAGCCATTGGTTAGCTTGCTGTTGGGGCCAAGCTCCCTCAGACCCTCCCCCAAGCTGGCTGCCTCCCCGCTAGGGGCCCTGATCACTGGCCAAGCCAAGGAACCCCACCCATGCACGGATTCATGCACCAGACCTCTAATTGGTTTATAAAGTTATTCACCACTCTCTCCTCCAATAAAAATAACACCCTTTCCTGCCCAAATGAGATACCAAAACTTTAAAGTACAAATGAATGGCAGGTATAACATTTGAGCATAAATGCATTTCAATGTATTCAATCAAGAAATGTAAATAAGTGGTTTAGTTCTTTACCTTCTGATAATGAGAATCTACCAAAGGGGACTGTAGAATTTTGGTAAAGAGAGGACAAGAAAGATGAGATATAGGTAATGCTTAGAGAAGGCAAATTTCAGTTGCCACAATTTTGTTTAAAATGGCATATGTGTATCTACACCTAAACAAAGACACATAAAAACTTTGTGCACTTTTGTCAGAAAGCTGTGCATGTGACAGATAAACTTTACATGGTTTATAAAGATTGAAAAGAATGGTGGGCTGGTTTCATTGAAGGAAATGCTTATTGAGGTAATAATATACTTTGCTACTCAGCATCTCTTATAGGTTATCTAATCAACTCTCAAGTATTAGAGACTCAGAGAAGAAGATTAAATATAACCAAGACTAATAAAACCAGTTCATAGTGCAAAAAAGACGTATAAGGAAACATGACATGCTATTGAAGATTGTGGATCTGCACAAATGTACTCAACTGACAAAGATATAAAGGCATTCAAGAAGGAAAGATAGCTTTGGAGCAAGAGCAGTTGGAATTGGGGTAGTTACACTTCTACATGCAAAGTCCACATTTCCTTGAATTATAATTTAAATTGCTGGACCAATTGGGCATGTGAACCTCAACCTAAATCTTGCAACTTATACACACATTAATTCAACATGGGTCATAGACTTAAATATAAAACCTAAATCTAAAATATTTAGGAAAAGAATAAGAGAAAATCTTTGAGATCTAAGACCACAAGAGTTTGTAGATTTGATACCAAAAGAGGAAAACTGATAAATTGGACTACATCAAAATTAAAAACTTTTGCTCTGTAACAGAGGATAAAAAAGTTAAGCTTCTAACTGGGAGGAAACATTTGCAAACCACATATCTGACAATTAATCTAGAAGATATAAATAACTCTCAAAATTTAACAGCTGAAAAACAAACACTCCAATTAGAAATAAAGCAAGAGATATAAAGAGTCATCTAACTAAGGAGGATATACATATGGCAAATAAGCAGAGGAAAAGATGCTCAACATCAGTAACTACTAGGGAAGTACAGATTAAAACCACAATGAGATGTCACCACATTTCTATAAAAATAACTAAAATAAAAAAATAATGATAATACCAACTTCTGGCAAGAGTGTGGAAAAACTGGATTACTAATATATTGCTGGTAGGAATTTGGAATCCTACAGCTACTCTGGAAAAACCTTTGGCATTTTTTATAAAACGAAAAATGTCACCACCATACAAGCTAGCAATGTCAATCTTGAGCATTTATACTAGAGAAATGAAAACTTAGGTTGACACAAAATCCTGTACCAGAATGTTCATGGGTGCTTTATTTGAAACAACCAAAAACTGGAATCTGCCTAGATATTGTTCAATAACTGAATGGGTAAATTAACTGTGGTATGTACTCATAGAGTCACCGAAGGAGGAATGCACAAAGCCACAAAGGAGTGAAGAATTATGAATTTATTAGGTTGTCTGGATACTAGTTGGACTGAGCCCCAAAATGGTGCTAGTCCCCAAAAACGGGAAGTCAGAAGTTTTTAAAGGACTCTAGGCGGGCTTTTTCTGGGCGGAGAATACTCTGTGCAGGTCTGCATTCCAGGAATCTCTGGAGAGGACAGATAATGGTCTTAGCAAGTGGAATGTGGTCTAAGCAAGTGGAATGTCCATTGTGAAGCGGCCTAAAGATCAATCCCCAGGGGAGAGGTATCAATTCAATTATTTGATCAGACCTAACATATATGTATTGTAATGTGCACAATAATGGTCCCTTTATGTTATCCACATCCTAATCCCCCATAACCTGTGAGTATGTTAGATCACATGCAAAGATAAATTAAGATTGCAAATTAAGGTTGATGATCAGTTGACCGTGAGATGGGAAGAGTGTCGTGGATTTTGTGGGTGGGCTGAATATAACCTGAAGTGTCTTCAAAAATGTAAGAGGGAGGTTGGAGTTATGCAATGTGAAAAATGTCACCACCATACAATCTAGCGATGTCAATTGCATTACCTAGATCTCATCTTTCTTGTCCTCTCTTCACCCAAATTCTGCAGTCCCCTTTGGTAGATCCTCATTATCAGAAGGTTAAAAAAAAAAACCTAATCTTGTTCTTACTGACTTTGAAGATGGATACAGGGGATCATGAACTATGAGTGTAAGCCACAATGCAGGAAAAGTCAAGATATGGATTCTTCCCTAGAACCTCCAAAAACTCACAGCAGAGCCAACACCTTTATTTTCACCTAGTGAAATACAAAACTTCTGACCTACAGAACCAAAAGATAATATATTTGTGTTGGTGTAAGCCACCAAATTTGTGGTAATTTGTTACAGCAGCAATAGAAAAGTAATATATGCACCATGAATGGTACTCTGCAATAGAAGAATAACTATTGATGCATACAACAGCTTGGATGAATCTCTAGAAAATTACATTGAGTGGTAAAAATAGCCAAAATGTTTGATTTTTTTTTAGATAACATTTTTGACATGACCACAAGAGGACAGATTTAGGAGTTGCCAAGAATTCAGAATGGGAGTAGGAGGGGAACATGGAAGTAAAGTGGATTTTCTTATAAAAAAGCACCATAATAATGTAATTATTCACTATCTTAACTGTGGCATTGTATCCACAAACTTATACAGGTGATAAAATTGTATAAAACTTAATACACACACATAAATATGAAATATGGAAACTTGGAATACGAATAAGATTGGTAAATTGATAGATGTCAATATTCTTGTTGAGATATTATACTATTATATCTTTGCAAAATATTCTTTTTTTTTTAAATCCTCACCTGAGGCATTTTTTTCCATTGATTTTTAGAAAGCGTGGAAGAGAGAGAAAATCAGAAACATAGATGTGAGAGAAACACAACGGTTGGTTGCCTCTTGCACATGCCCTAAGCAGGGCTTGGGCCAGAAAAGCCTGCAACCAAGGTACATGCCCTTGACTGGAATCGAACCCAGGACCCTTTGGTCCACAAACCGATGTTCTATCCACTGAGGCAAACCAGCTAGGGCTGCAAAGTATTCTTATTGGGGAAAACAGGTTGAAGTGTACAAAGGATCTCTCTGTATTATTTGTATAACTGTATGTGAATGTAATTATTCAATAACATTTTCAGTAAAAGTATTACAGAAAACTATCTTTGCTGGTTAATAAAGCCATAACTGTGAGCTGCCTTAGTTAAAATGTGGGAGGGAGAAGGCTACTTAATTGTCTTTGTGCACTAGCTCCCTCTCATATGCCAGTAATTATCTAGGTCAGTGGTTCTCAACCTGTGGGTCATGACCTCTTTGGGGTCAAATGACCCTTTCACAGGGGTCGCCTAAGACTGTTGGAAAACACCTATTTCCCATGGTCTTAGGAACCAACACACCACTCCTCAGTGTAGCAAAATGTAGCAATGTAGTTTACTGTTGTTATTTGAAGACTGTTGCCCATGCTACACCACGATTCAAGACAAAATTTCATTTATTTGTAATTAGAAAGAAATATTTCACAATATATAATTACATATTGTTTTTGTGATTAATCACTATGCTTTAATTATGTTCAATTTGTAACAATGAAAATACATCCTGCATATCAGATATTTACATTACAGTTCATAACAATAGCAAAATTATAGTTATGAAGTAGCAACGGAAATAATTTTATGGTTGGGGGTCACCACCACATGAGGAGCTGTCTTAAAGGGTTGCGGCATTAGGAAGGTTGAGAACCACTGATCTAGGTGCTTTTTATTAACGGTGATTTGTCTAAATAGACCTTCAAGCAGGGAACGTTAACCTATCTCTGTAGATTCAGGGGTCCTTATTTCACCTACAAATTATATGAAACCATTTACGTGAATGTGTTTGTATCTTTCAAAAGAGTATAATTTTCAAAGGATTTGATACCCACTGTAAAAAAAAGATCAAGAATGATTACCTGAGAATGTTGTGATACTGTAATTTAGAAACAAGGCCCTTACAAACATATTAAGTATAAAGTTTAAATATATACATACATATATATATGCTATTTAAAGTAAAGTTTTGCACAACTGCATCTTTTTTTAATATCAGAAAGCATGTACAGTTTTAGTAAAATGGTCTCTGGGGTCAGAATTCCAAATTTCAAATCCCTGATCTGCCATTCTAGACCTCAGTTTTCTCCTTTGAAAAAATGAAGAAGATAAAACTTCATGTTTTATATTTATTTTGAGTTTTAAAAATAATAGTGTATATAAATCATTTTACATAGTAAAAACTCAATAAATATTAGCTCTTATTAGTGTTGTTAGGTCAAACCTGAAAGAACTAAAGTTTCTGATTATGCTTTTCAAAGAACTTTTCGAAATAACAGAATAAAGGGTGAATAATTTAGTGGAAGGAATGCTGATGTTGATAGACTTGCTTTGCCATTAACTCACTGAGTTAGTATGGACAAATCACACTCTCTCAGTCTCAATCCATAAAAGAAGAGGGTTAAGATTGGGGTTCATGAGAAAAAGCTTATGCTAGAGTACCCAGGAAAAACTTAGGGGGGATAGGGAAGTGAGACAGAGAAGAAAAGAAGTCAAGTGAAGACTCACAAAGGGTCAATCCTGCAGTTGGCACGGAGAGGTGATATAAATCTCCTTCAGCCTCATCTCCACCAGAGGCCAGAGAACTGAGGTATTTATACCTCCATACCAGTTGGTCATTATTGAAGGCAACCACGCTTATGTAAATTCCCAGGCACTGCCTGCTCTGTGCAGGAGAGGAGGCAGCAAAGCAAATTCTGACTGCCTGAGGGCAGCCCTTTGGCAAAAAGATGCAAGTGCTGGCTCTTAGAGGAGAGAAAACACATCTGGGAGCTGAATGTGTCAGAAATGGAAAAAGGGATCCAAAAAGACATAGGCAAAATATTGGCAGCATCTGCAAGGTGAAGCTTTTGTCTCTCTTAATGGCACTTATAACAGGGTGGGGGAAAGTGACAAACAGCTACACAATTAGAAAGGGGTAGGGACACAGAGGGTGCTGAAACTGCAGAGGGGATGGCCTTCATGTCAGCCTCTGGTTGCAGGGAGGGGCTTAGAGAGGACTTTCAGAGAAAATGAAGGAATTAGATAAGCAAAATAGGGAAGTAGGCATGGTCCAACTAGCTAAAGAGAACATATATGCAAAGAATTAAAAGAAGCTCAGAATAGAGCAGTCCCCTCTGATCCCTGAGAGATAATGTTTTAAGAGCCTCATGGATGCCTGAAACTCTAGATAGTAACAAACCCTAAATAATATACTGTTTTTTCCCCTCTATCTACATACCTATGATAAAGTTTAATATATAAATTAGGTATAGTAAAAAATTAACAGCAATAACTAATAATAGAATAAACAATTAGAACACTATCCTGTATTAAAAGTTACATGAACGTGGTCTCTCAAAAAATGTCCCATTGTACATGGACAGCATGGAGATGCTAGACAAAGGGATGATTCACATCCTAAGCAGAACTGAGTGGACAGAGGGAGATTTCATCCTACTACTCAAAACGGCGCACAATTTAATACTTATTAATGTTCATTTCTGGAGCTTTCCATGTAACATTTTTGGATCGTGGTTGACCATAGGTAACTGAAATCATGGAAGGCAAAACTGCAGGTAAAGATAACTGCTGTAACCAAGTCCAAGGAGAGAGGAATGGGCTGATGGTGAGGCTGGAGGGTAGGAAGGAGCAGCTGAATGCTGAAGTGCGTCAGGTGAGTTTCTTTATGAGACCTTAGAATCATTCCCTGTTTGAGGAGAGACAAGTATTAGCTGAGAAGAAAACCCACATTTCTTAATGTACAGTGAGGTGGTAGTCTGTAGAATGCATCCTATTTTCCCATTAACGTCAATGAATTATAAAGAAAGGCGTCACTGGGGAAATACGATTATTTTTAAAGAATTGAATCCTGGTAGGTTTAAATTTTTTATGTATACTCTGCATACTGAAAGGCAAAAGCAAATTTATATATGGCCTAAAACAATCCCCAAAAATGTCTCTCTAATTTTACTTAAAAAAACAAACATGAGAAGAATTTCTGTGGTGATTATGTTAATAATGTTATGGATTTTCCTCATTTTGTGCTCCAGAGTAACCTGCTACCTACTGAATTAAATCTGCAGGTTATTGTTTAGATTTGCTCTGAGACAGCCTGTTCTAGCACAATTTAATTTCATGGTCAAATGATAATTATTCCAAAAAGCTTTTAGCCGTGAGCCTCTTTGTGATTTTTGGTTGCAAATGTACCCACTTCTAAACCTGTTCAGTGGTTTTTAGGAGTGGATACAATGAAGATTTTTGCCTGTTCCCTCTGAGTTTTGTATTTCTTTTGATGGGAAAAAAATGAGAGATTTCCATCTGAAAATAGGACATCAACTTTGTATATTTCTGTTGAATCAGATTACTAACCTATTTCAAGTTAGTTAAGATCAATAATTCAATCATTATTAGCCTACAATGAAACTGTTGTCTTTTTCAAGGTTCATTACATGAGACTTCTGAATAATAAGTTTGATGTTTATTTTATTTACTTATATGAGCAATTACAACAACATTATCATTACTCTGCATGTTTCACAAGTTGATATAAACCCCCAAAGTGTGATAATATCTGCCACCTCAGAGAGCCCTAAACTAGGATCACAGTTTAGCACTTTTGGTGGGATTTTAACAGTGAGTCTTTAGTCAAAACTGCACAGATCTAAGGGTATTATCATTGGAATTTATTGTGGATACCAATATTCCTTCTGTTAGGTTTTGGTGGAACATTTCCATCATTAATGTAATTAATGCCCAACAAAAATTCACTTTTCACGAATTTCTTGAGTATTGTTTTACAATGAAGATAATTTTTGTTTTATTGTTTTGAAATTAATTTAAATCTTTCTGATAAATTTACAATCCTTGGAATCCTAAGCTAGCTACAGTCTAAGATTCCTCCTTGATGAAATAAAGTTGAGGAGAAAAACAAGACTCAGACTGCAGTGGCTGTTCAACGAGAATCATTTTGTTCCCTTAGGATAGTTTTGCATTTAGATGCCTTAAACAAGACAGATCATTTGATTAGTTTTTCTTAAAGAACATCATATGACACAGTTATTTGGTTACATTATTCTCCTTTCTTTCTCTGGGTTTATAGCATTTTAATTGTGTTTTAATCTTGGCTTTATATAAAGCATACATAATTCTCTTGGTGGGTAGAATGCATGGAAGTAAAAAATGTTGTTATTATGCATTTCCTAGTCTGTTAGTGCTTTGATAGATTCCCTAATTCATTCTTCAAAATAAAATTGCTATATACATTGCGTTCTTTTTACAACATTACTATCATGAGTAGGAGGAATACTTTAGGTTAGAATAAACAGTAATTGGCAAGAAGCTACAACATTGACTTATATAAGCTTAGTGTCTAGCCCATCTGAGGCTGCTATTAGAGTAATGGGTGCAATGGAGGGAGTACTAATTGGCTAAAATTTATTTCGGGAAAGATTAAAGTGGGATTAGGGCTTTGGAAGCAGTAGCCTTGGCAGTCTCCTAAACACTTTCTGGCTCCAGTAGAAAAGAGTAAATGAGTTATATAGCAGCAGCATAATGTTTGGGTGGAAAAAAGGTCCAAGATGCTGAGAGAGAGCAGTAGCTCCACATTTTAAACGGGTGTGCCACAAAAGAATTTTAAAACATGAAATACCTGACTATTTAGTCAAAGGCACTACCCGCCTTTCACTTAAAACAGTGGTTCTCAACCTTTCTAATGCCATGACCCTTTAATACAGTTCCTCATGTTGTGATGACCCTCAACCACAAAATTATTTTTGTTGTACTTTATAACTATAATTTTGCTCTACAGCAGCGGTTCTCAACCTGTGGGTCGCAATCCCGCAGGGTCGCCTAAGACGATCGGAAAACACAGATATTTACATTACGATTCATTAACAGTAGCAAAATTACAGTTATGAAGTAGCAATGAAAATAATTTTATGGTTGGGGGTCACCACAACATGAGGAACTGTATTAAAGGGTCGTGGCATTAGAAAGGTTGAGAACCACTGACTTAGACTATCAAAATATAAACATAAAATATAAACTATAAAAATATAACAATAGCCATCCAGTGTGAATGCCCTGTCTTGAACCATAAATATATAGATCATATAATAGAGTTGTATCTTATTGGTCACATTGCATGACTGGAGTTTGATTCCTGATACTAGTTTATCCTTGGTACCAGAAATCCTTATATATAAGAATAGGCACTTGATTTTTTTAAGTCACTTTAGAGCCAAAAGAGCAGGTAATTACTTTTTTGTCTTTTGTAAATTAATCAAATTAAACCTTTTTTTTTTTTTTGGTCATCTCATTTGTGTGCCATGAGATGGGAAAAGTTGAAAATCACTGCACTTGATGGATTGGGTATGTCTACTTATTCAATCTAGTCAATACTCCATAAGCCAGCTGGCAATAAAGAAATATGAGGTTAAATTCCATATTCCCCAATGCCATGTCTCTACAGCAATGAACTTCAACCACTGTACTGCAAGAATTTTTAAAACATGCAGTACTTGACTATTTAGTCAGGGGTATTGACCTCTTTTCCTTTAGATGATCAAATGAAATAATGATTAATACACTAATAGTCATCTGATGTGGATGAATCAAAAATCATACCTATATTTTGGTCAGGTTGGCAAAAAACATATTTTTGGTTGTGCCACAGAATTTTAGTAATTAGTTTATATGTGCCAGGAAATGAAAAAGCTTGAAAATTGCTGTATTACAGAAAGGGAAATATGCTGAATCCTAGAAGTAAGGCAGCTGTGGCCACCTGCTGTTGCTGTGATTTGACTAGGGAAGGACCCCAGTTAGATCTTCTGAACCTTGTGTAACCAGAAAACCAAGGGTTCCTGGCTGCCTGTCACTCCTTGAGCTAATTAAGCAGAGACAGGGTTGAATCCTATATAAGTGCTTATTCCAATAATGCAGGCAGTATGGGAGAGCAGCAGGGTAGCCACAAAAATCGGCTCTGACCCCCCACTTGCCAGTTGGCGGGTTATATTCACACGAGCGAGAAGATAGCTACATGCAGCTGGGAGCTACAAGTGCAACATGGAAAGGGGAGGGGAGGGTCCGCAGTCGGGCCTTCAGGAGCTCAATGTCCAATAACAAGGTGGCTAGTCTTTTATGATGTCACAAACATCTCAGCCCATTCCTGGGACTGGAGAATGGTCAGTGTTCCCGAGAAAAACTCTGCGAGGGCGTGTGGGTCTTGGTACAGCAACCAAATCAAAGCGTGTCCTGTCCTTGGTCTGTTTTCAAAATGTATTTCTTTTCTGAGCAATGGGCCCGTGGAGACAGCTCATCTTTCTATAGCCTTGTTTCACCCTCCAGTTTCTCAGGGTCCATAAGAAAATCTCTTAACTGTAGTTAGGGAGGTGAATAATTCATTAGTAGACAACTGGGGCTCTGTTCTCATTACATGCCCTTCCCCAGTACCACTTGGGATTCCTGATTGCAAACGGCATTCCTCTGGGAAACCGGCCAATGCAGAATGACAAATATAAGTGAGACTCTGTCTCCAGAATTATGAGTAGTTCTGGCCTCGTCATTAAAATGCTGGGTGCCGTAGTTTTCAGCCTTGTCAGAGAGAGCCACCAACAATGATGTTAACTCCTGATTTATTGGTGAGCTCCAAATGTGGTCAGTCCCCCAGAAAGGCAGCCAAGGAGCAGCGGCAGCAGTAGCAGTGGCAGCAATTTCAGGACTTAGTCAACACCACATGGAAATGCTATCCTTTGGTTAAAATTCTTCTAAGACTTTGGCCGACTGATAAACTTGGCAGACGCAGCTATTATAGCAATTAAGATTTTTAAATGGGAGTGAAATGATGAGCCAACCTTGTGCCAAAAGCTGGCAGACAAATACCCTGAATTTAGATCAGGGATGTTTTTCCCTGTATCAGAGGTAATTCAATTACAGCCCAGCCCCGGCCATGCACATGCTGATCCCAGGAGACAGGGCAGTTCTAATAGGTCTGCTTTGGGCTACAGTTATCCTGGCACGCCCTTCCTGACCCAGGCCCACAACTCTGGGGCACTAACCTTGAAGAACAGCAGGAGACACCATTTGTTCTGACATTCAAGTCCTTGGGAAACTGCCATGCTCACAAAACACTGTGATGGCCAAATTCGCCTTTGCTGTGTTTAATACAGATTACTAGAGAATTGCTTCATATTTCTGATAAGATCTTAAACTGGAAATGTTTTTGTTTGTTTTTAAGGAGCAGACATTTTTTGACCATAATATTTTATCTTTAGCCTTAAGAAATCTGCCTTTAAAACCCTACTACTACTATTTATTATTATTATTATTATTATTTAGATACTATGACTACCATAAATTTCTTTTTTTATTTCATTATTTTTTTAATAAATCTTCATTGTTCAGATTTTTACAGTTGTTCCTCTTTTTTTCCCTCATACTTCCCCTCATCCGGTTCCCACCCTATTCTCTGCCCTTACCCCCTGCCACTGTCCTCAACCATAGGTGTAAGATTTTTGTCCATTCTCTTCCCACATCCTCATACTCCTTTCCCCTCAAGAATTCTCAGTCCACTCCCTTTCTATGCCTCTAATTCTATTATATTCACCAGTTTATTCTGTTCATCAGATTTTTTATTCACTTGATTTTTAGATTCACTTGTTGATAGATATGTATTTGTTGTTCATAATTTTTATCTTTACCTTTTTCTTCTTCTTCCTCTTCTTAAAGAGTACCTTTCAGCATTTCATATAATACTTGTTTGGTGGTGATAAACTCCTTTGCTTGTTCTTATCTGTGAAGCTCTTTATCTGACCTTCAATTCTGAATGATAGCTTTGCTGGGTAGAGTAATCTTGGTTGTAGGTTCTTGCTGTTCATCACTTTGAATATTTCTTGCCAATCCCTTGTGGCCTGCATAGTTTCTGTTGAGAAATCAGCTGACAAACATATGGGTGCTCCCTAACTGTTTTTCTCTTGTTGCTTTTAATATTCTCTTTGTCTTTTTGCTCTTGCATTTTAATTATGATGTGTCTTGGTGTGGTCCTCTCTGGATTCCTTTTGTTTGGGGTTCTGTGCTCTTTCTGGACTTGTAAGTCTATTTCTTTCACCAGGTAGGGGAAATTTTTGGTCATTATTTCTGCAAATAGGTTTTCAATATCTTGCTCTCTCTCTTCTTTTGGCACCCCCATAATTCTGATGATAGTACACTTGAAGTTGTCCCAGAGGCTCCTTACACTATCTTCATATTTTTGGATTCTCTTTGCTTTTTGCTTTTCTGGATAGTTGTTTTTTACTTCTTGGTATTTCAAATCTTTGACTTGATTCTTGCAATCCTCTAGTCTGCTGTTGGATCTTTGTATATTATTTTTTATTTCAGTCAGTGTATGCTTAATTTCTAGTTGGTCCTTTTTCATCTCCTCTTGGGTCTCATTAAATTTATTGGTCTTTTCTAGAAAATTCTTGAAAAACCTTATAACCATGGTTTTGAACTCTATATTGCTTTCCTCCATTTCTGTCATTTATGACTTGTTTCTTTGTCTCCACATTTTGGCTGCTTCCCTGAGTTGACAGAGTGGTTTTGTGTGCTAGGTGTCCTATAGGGCCCAGTGGCTCAGCCTCCCCAGTTACCTGAGGAGGACACTCTTGGTGCACCCCTTTGTGGACTGTGTGCACAATCTTGTAGTTAAGCCTTGATTGTTGTTGGCATCACTGGGGGCAACTCACCTCCAGGCTAATTGGCTGTGAGGATTAGCTGTGTCTATGCTGGGAGAACTTCTGTGCTGGAGACACACTTATGAGACAAGACTTGCTTCAGTAGGGCTTTGTTGCTCACTGAGTCTGCCCCCTGAGTGTGTCCCTTATGGATCTAAGGAGTTGTAACCTGGATGGTCCCTCTCTGACCACTGGGTACACTGGCTCTTGGATCTCTAAGGAGGTGCTAATTTAGCTTCTGCCTGAGGCCACTCAGCAGAAGCTACGGAGAGATCTGCAGATTCCTCTTCTTTGGGGTTTGGGATACCCAGATGAGACAAGCTACTGTGGGGCCTTGTGCCTTCTTTTGGATGTTCTGGGGCTCTCTGACCCAGCTGCAGTTTATTGGGTAATTTTATATTGCAAAGGGCCAGGCCTTTCATATGCAAAAGCCTTTGCACACAGCTTGGGTGGGGCAGCGTCTGAGGGAATTAACAAGGTGGAGCAAACTGCTATGGCTGATCCTCAGCCCTGTCCTAAGAGGCCCTGGTCTCAGTGTCCCATGGCAATTGCTGTAAGCATCTCCGAGAGAAAGCCTCCCCAGAGTTCTGCCCCAACACCAGACTGTCAGTTTCTCCCCAGAGTCTCGCCCAGAACTGGAGTTCAGAGTAGTCGGGAGCTTGTGTCTCCCTCCCAGTTGTCAAAGACAACCATGTATTCAGTTGCCAGCCCCTTTCCGAGTGCACATGTCTCTATACCTCTGAGTAAAGTTGTAACTTGTCGAGATAAACCATTATTTCAAAGTTGATTATAGCACTTTATTTCCTCAGCTCCTCTGAGTCTCAGTGTGCTTTTCTCTTTCTTTCTAGTTGTAGAATTTCCACTCATCCAGCCTTTCTTTGGTTCTGGATGATGTCCGTTTGTCTCTTAGTTGTAGTTTTGAAGCAGCAATTTCAGGTGTTTACCTATGCTGCCATCTTGATTTCTCCCGTAAATTTTATATATAATTGAATCTCTCCACTTCAGTATATTAAAGAAATGTATTTTTATGACAGCAAGTGTGCCTCCAAGATGATCCTTATGAAGTGATATTAAGACATAGTTAAAAAAAATAAAAAATTTCAAGCTTCCATTTTTTCCTATTCATAATTTTTAAATCAGTTGGCCCTCATTTCACTCATGATTAGAGAAGACAAAAATAAGAAAATATATTGTTGCTAAGTTTTCCTCTTCTGTTATCCTTATGTTCCTATTCTTTCCTCCCTCCCCCAAACAGTAACCATAACAACAAAAAAGATCTGACAGGAAAAGGGAGAGAGAGAACACAGTGGGTAACAACTAAGTCTGGGAGCTAATCTCCTCTCCTCCTACCTAACTGTTGAGAGAGTCATCTAATAGTCGGAACTCATTTTTCCACCCATAAAATAAAAAGGCAAGGCTGAATGAGATCAAGAGGGGAAAGCAGCTTCTACAATGCCAGATCAGGATGGAGAAGGCTCTGAGGTCTAAAGGCCCACCTGGAAAAAACATCCTGATGGACCATCAATGTTGACTATAGAGACAGAAGATAAGGGTGAGAGCATAAATGCCATACATTTGCCATCCCTGAACTAGGTGATTATATGGCATTGTTTTCATTAGTAGCAATCTTTAAGACTTTTTCAAAGTCTTCTAGTGAAAGAGCAATTCCAGGTTAGAGCAGTATTACCTTGATACCTGAGTGGAATGGGACAGACCTATTTGAAACCACAGTTACTAACTTCATTACCAATTAGGGCTAGCACTCTTTCATGGACTAGCTGCTGTGCACCCAGCACTGTACTGAACTCTAAGGACAAAGAGATGAGTGAACTAGGTACTAAATGTCAAGAGTTTAAAGTCCAATGACTCTGATGGAATATTGGAAATGCAATAAATGGTTGAGTCTCCTATTCAGCCTTGGTCAGTGTCAGGCAGGACTATTTTCTGGGCAATATGCAGAATAAATAAGCAGAGCTTTGCAAAGATAACGAACCTGGTCATTGAAAGAGACCTTCTGGATAGATCTTCTGCTGGTGATTATACCCTTGGGCTGTGCCATTCCCAAGAAGGACCTAGAATCCATTCAAATTAGAAGAACTATTTATACTACAAAACCACTTCACAATACCTTTTGTCCAGAAAATCCCCAATATGTACTTAATAAATATTCTATGTACAGAAGAAAGTGGCTACTTACGATTTTAATGATTTAAAGAAAGACTGGAGTTTTTAATGCACTTTCCATATTTTTAATACTCTTCACTGAGTAAAAGCTTTAGCACATGAACATTATTGCATGTCTGAAAATGTTAAAAATTGAATGGACCCTCATGGTTTGGGGTGACTTGGACTAAAGGCATGAAAACTTATTCATGAGCTTCATGAAATCTCTGCTGTCTTGGGATCTTAGACTTTGGCTCATGGCTACATAAAGCCAACAATCAGCTAGAAAGTAAAATAGTCATTCAAATTGGTTATTTGAATTAGTGGGGTCTTTAAAACATAAGGATCTGCATGATTTCAGACAAACCACTTTATGATGGTTCACCATAAGAATGGTATCTGTTACTTTTTCACAACTTCTAAGTCATATTTATATGCATCCTCCCTTACATTTTAAAAGTCTGTTGAAAAGTCACCCAAATACCAAATCTTCCTTGTTCTTGCCCTTATGACCAGCAGGCTGTGGAGAAGGGAATAGTCACATGCAGGCCTCAGCTTTGGCACATCCACCCCACACTATTGGGCTCTCAAGTCCTGATATGTGGTAGGGATTAGGACATAACACATCCCTTCATTCAGGAGTAAAGTTGTAACTTGTCTAGATAAACCACTTTTTCAAAGTTGATTATAGCACAAATCTATTTAAGGCTGAAACTCTGCTAAGCAGATGTATCATTCATAGATCAGCTTCAAAAGAAATCGCATTGATTTTGGTTTAGAAAGATGGTTTACAAAATCTCAGCTGTCCTGTGTTGCCACTAACCACATATAATATCCCATTCCTCACTTTTTCCTTTGTCCCTTCCTCCGGTCCTGCTCCACCTGGTCCCTGTACGGCAGCGAACCCGTCTGAATACCCACTTCCCCTTTCAGTACTTTGTTCTGTCCTCGGGTCCTGCTCTACTTCACCTGTTCTCTACTTCAACCCCCAAGCGTATTTGCTGTGACTCAGAGGCACAATGGTTTAGACGAAATTAAAAGAATGAAAGCATAAAAAAATTCTTATGCTCGCTGTATCTAATTAATTTCTCTGGTACAAATTCAATATTAAGTGCAGATTGCAGCTAAAATGGTTCCCAAGGGAATAACCGAAGGATATCGGATCTTCAGCGGACTGCTAATTGAAAGGGATAGCTGGCTGGGAAGCTTTTAATAAACATGTACTCTTGAACCGCTAGTAGGGTGGCCTAAGACCATAGGAAAACACAGCTATTTACATTACGATTCATAACAGTAGCAAAATTACAGTTGTGAAGTAGCAACGAAAATAATTTTATGGTTGGGGGTCACCACAACATGAGGAACTGTATTAAAGGGGCGAGGCATTAGAAAGGTTGAGAACCACTGCTCTATGGCTTAAAACGTAAGACCGCTGGAGGGGCAGGGAGAGTGCAGGGATGAGTCTATAGCCTTTGTTAAAAATAGCCTGAGATTGATTAAATTTGCTTATAATAGTTAAGAATCTATCTTTCTTTCCTGGACTGTTAGAGACACTTGGTCAATTAAGTCTGTAACCACACCTCCCACGAAATAATTGCTTCAGGAAGACTTGAATTAGTGGTGGCCGGTGCTCCGCACATAGCTCATCGGGGTTCTCCAGAATTTTATTCATGTAAGCACCTGTTTATTACATTAAATTTTTTTCAACTATAAAAATCACTTACCCAAATCCTCAAACAGAAACAGCAACAAAAGAATCCCTTACATTCTATTCCTGCTCACATCACTTTACATCATCCTCTCCTTTCTAAACCCTTTCTTTTTCTGGGCCACTTTTTCCCCTAAGACAAGCTGTTCTTGACATTTCACTCTCTGAGTGTCCCACACAAAATTCAGGGTAGTAAACATTTGACTTACTAGTGTTTTGCCAGCAAACCTTGGCATAATTTCCCAAAGACAGAGGGATCCAAATGAATGGGTATGTAAATGTCTAAATAATATGATGGGCAGAGAATCTGCATGAAGTTCTGGAGATCTGAATTCTAATTCTAGGGCGCTTTGCTCTCACTTATCTCATCTACAAAGTAAGAAGGTTGCTTGTTTGAACTTTCTAAGATCATTCTTAGAAGAATATTTGTGGCTTTGTTATGCCAAATTCTTCCATCCTAAAATAGTTACTCTTCCTCTATTATGCAGAATAGAATGGGGCAATACTAGAAGAAAATAAATGCAACGCAGTTCATTATGTTTAAACTTGAATTTTTTACTTTGTCAACTGAAAATTAATGTTGATGAGGTGTTTTGTCACCAAAATGATTTAGTCAGGAAAAATAAAGGATTGCAACCCACTG